>JACEIK010000146.1:66615-86694 GCA_018107945.1 Datura stramonium | reverse complement strand
GAGATAGAGCTAGCCAGGCACCAGATGTGCCTAGGCCCACCAGTTAGTAGTCCAGGTCCTTCTAGGGCACCAGGTGTCAGTCATACCCCCCAGGGCGGGGTGTGACATAGATATGTTGGGCGTTATAGAATCATTTGTGGGATAGGCAAGGTGGCTTATGAATTAGAGCTACCACCAGAGTTAGCGGCAGTCCATCCTGTATTTCATGTTACGATGCTGCGGAAGTGCATCAAAGATCCAACTCATATTATGCATGTTGAGGATGTCCAGATTACTGAGGAGATGACCTATACAGAGGTCCCAGTTTTCATTCTTGATCAGCAGGTCAAGAAGCTTCGGACTAAAGAAATCGCCTCAGTTAAAGTCTTGTGGCGGAGTAACAATATCAAGAAAGTGACTTTGGAAGCTGAGAAGGAGATGAGGAAGAAGTATCCTCACTTTTTTGCGACATTAATATGATATTAAGGTATGTAATTGATACTTAAATTTACTAATTATGTACCTTTAAAGCATGTCAAGTGAAACTAACCCTCGTTCGAGGATGAATTTTTCTAAAGGCGAGAGGATTACACCCCAAAAAAATTTTGACATTTAAAAGTGTCAGGAGAATGAAATTTCAAATGGTTGATTAAATAGTGGAATGAATATATGGAGGTGATTAAAAAATTAAATTAAAGCTTCAAGCCAAAGGGAGCTTGGTAACAAAAATTCGAGTTCACGATTTATTACGAGAAAATATTTTTAATAAGTCTTGTATATAGTCTAACTTGGAATGATTATATCTCTCAAACTATAATGAGTTATAAGTCCTACGACCTATAAAATTGAAGGTCTTTGAGTTTAGTTTTCAGAAAATCAACCCACTCATCAATCGGAGTTCGGAGTAAAGAGTTATAGGCATTTTACTAAAGCACTATCGAGTGATGACGTAGGCATGACGACCTAGCGCCTCCACCGTCCCACCTCTTTAAAAATCAATTTTAAGTTGTGGAAAACATTTTCATCTTTATCCTTTTCAACCTGCTTGTTTAGAACACCATTTCCTCTCTATTTTCCAACAATGAACCAAGGGAAATCAACAAGCAAATCACAACCAAAACACAAGTCAAGCTAGGGAAATCGTTGCAACATGTAGGTGATGTGTTGGTGAGGTGTTCTGCTGCGTTTTGGGCAATGTTGTTACTGCATTTTTGAGACATAAACAAGCTACAATCATACTCCATCTTGGTAGGAATTGAATACAAGGAAAGGGTAAGTGTTTCTACTTATTAAGTTGCATGAATTTTCATAAACTAAAATTAGTAAGTGGAAGCAAAGATTGAGGTGTTGTTTTTATGTGTTGTTGTGTGAAGTTGCTGCTCATTTTAGGAGGTTGGTGCAGCTGTATTTTTACTGAAAATATACTCCACATTTGTGGGAGTCGATCACAAAGGAAGCTAGGCAATTTCCCTCTTCCAATTCCTTTAAAGTTTGTAGAAATGAGCTTTAAAATGTTTTGGAAAGTTGTATTGTGTGTGATGTGTGGCTGCTCGTTGGGGTAATGTATTGGCTGGAAATTATGGCTTCAAACGGCCTTGTTTCATAGTTTTAAGCTCAAGGATTGAAGGGAGCTAATCACCAAAGAAGATAAGTGAAATTCATTTATGGTATATAAGATGTACGAAATGAAGATTGTCGTGTGTTGTCGTTGTTGTGTTGCTATTTTATTGCACGATTTGCACGTGGATTATAACTAGAAATTTGGACATAAACCAGACCTAATTTCATGAAGTATAAGCTAAGAAGTTGAGGGTGTTTGAGTTTCTAGTTAGCGGAAGATATTGGCTAAAAGAACACGTCGCAACAAGGTATGTAAAGGCGCCCCCTATCCTTATTTTTCAAGCACGATTTTGTACGGTTGTAAGGGTCAATATTCCTACATTTTTAAACTCATATTGGGGCATATATGATTCTGTACGAAGGTCTAGAAATACTTGGCATTAAGCTTGAATGGTTAAAAGATGTTTGGGACAATCAAAAGTAACGCGAAAGATACATTGTTTACGATTGTGGTCATAGTTGTAAATCGAGTCTGAAATCCCCTTATCATGAGCTGGTCCTTTACAGTATGTTATGTATATGTGATGTTAAATATGTTTAAGGTCTGATTTCTAAATAAAAATGATAAAAGAGTTAAGATGATGACGCGTGAACGAACCTAAGTTAAGGAAACGAGTTTTCAAGCGCTAATACTCTCAGAACGTGGTCTATGAATCTTTGTTGAAAGTTTTGTGTTGTAGACATCTTTTTATGACTTTTATGAGTCTTTGAATACGTATATCTAAATGCTAATTGCAGACTTTACATGTTATTTATGCCTACTTGTAGTCGTGTGTTATAAAAGAGGCCTATCTAGACCACAGACTCAGAATTTATCATTGTTATGCTATATGTGCTAGATTGATTCAATGTAAGCCCTATCGGCTTCATACATGCTCTTTCCGACAGGATGTTTACCCTATGGATGATGTCCCGATGTGGTACATCGGTTGGACAGACATTATATGGACTTAATGCCCTGATGTGGTACACCGGCCGGATGAACTTTATATGGACTTTATGATCGACTGGCCGCCGGTACTACATGTTATAATGTTTCTTGTGCATTATTTGACCACATTTGCACTTCTATATAGAGTTATTGTCCAGCGTTTGTTTTCAGAGTTTCAGGTTGTTAGTATTTCTTATTTCCGGCTCAATTATTATTGCTATCTTATATGTTTACAGTTTTCAGCCTTACATACCAGTACATTTCATTTGTACTGACGTCCTTTCGCCTGAGGAACTCTTCATGCAATCATGTTGCAGGTACAGGCAGAGGCTCAGATCGGCAATCGCAATAGTTGCCAGATTTTGGTGGAGTAGTAGTATGCTCCTTTTTTCAGGAGTCATATTCTAGTTTTGATGTATAGTATGGGTAGGTCGGGGCCCTGTTCCTTGCATTCAATTTATTACTCTTTTATAGGCTTTTGTGGACTAGTTGTATACCCTCTCTCTTCTGTGCCCTCTCTCTAGCAGAATGCTATCTGTTCTTATTCATATATACCTTCCATTATTAAAAAAAAACACTAGTTGTATAGCTTTCAATACAGTTGTATGCGGCCTAGCTGACCTTCCGCAGGTGTTTCAGTTTATATGGCTTTATCGGCATTTCATATTCATGTGATATATATTGTGACCTTGTCAGTCCACAGTTGAGCTATAGTGATTGTAGCAGGTGACGTTGTCGGCCTAAGTGTTACAGTTATATATGTTATATAGCCGACTTATCGATCCTATAATTTCGAAGCTAGTCGCGCTCTCCCAATTTTGAGACATGACAGCCTCAACGGATTCTCTGTCTCATAGAAAATTGATAGAAGTTTATCAATTCTCTTTTTTATGTTCATAATTTTCAATTAGTCTATATGTATGCGACTGTGCTATAAATGCATAAATACAATATATTTTTAACATTTCATATTTTAAATTGGCTTAAACCTTCATAAATAACTCAATACCAACTGAATTTGTCCCAGAGATGAAGAAGTAGGAGGAAATATCAACATTTCACAAAGTTAATATAGAAATATCCATTATTATAATATTAATCAAAAGAACAATTATGACAATTTTATATTTATTACTCCTCATTTGTCTAGGTAGCATATATATCTAAAATAGGAAATAATTTTTAAAAATAAGGATACGTGAGGTGGGGTGCGATGATACAGATTGAAAATATCAAATTATGCTATGCTGGGAGTGGATTGAAGTCTTCACGAATTTACCTGCAACCACACTGTACTGCTTGTCATCCCTAAAAGTGGGTCCTACACTAATCTCTATTTAGCAATAAAAGAATGTCTCACACAAGTATGACTTGGCATGCCTGACACATAATAAAATATTTCGTAATAAATAGGGTGTATTAGTAATACTAAGATTAGTTATGTTGACATTTTTTATATACTGTTTGATTTGTTGTATTAAATAAAACAGGATGCATTAGGATAAAGCGTATTTTATATTGAATATGGTGTATTAGAATATGTGTATTAGAATATGAAATGTATTGATATTAGTTATACATAGATTTTTTATGTATGAGAATAGTACTACATAGGGTGTATAACTAATATTATAACTAATATACATGGGTTGAACAACACTATCAAACAAGAGAATAATAATACAAAAACTAATACATGCATTATTTTCTCTAACACGTCCTACCAAACCACCCCTAAGTGTATCGTATTCTAGAGGGCGGAGGGCCACTTATACCCCTAAACTATTCAAGATAGGTCAATTTTACCCTCCGTTACGTTTTTAGCTCAAAAATACCCTACAACTAGCAAAATACCTCAACCCTTCTTATTTAAATGAAAGCAGAGATCCTCCTCTTTGTTACTTAAAAAAAGTGAGCAATTGATTCAGGTAAAAGATATCATTATCGCCTGGAAAATTAAACATCTAATCCGTAATTGCAACGACCAATTGCAAGAGCAGAGCTTTACCAACTGAGTTATATTCCTCTGAGTCAAGTGGAGCATGCATGCAGATACTTTTTCTATTCTTTTTTCTGGTGCGGCTAGTCCATCTTAGACTTGAACCAGAGACTTCGCCTTGAGGTGAATCATTGCACCTATGATCCAATTAATTGGGAGAGAATCAATAGATTTCTTTTCGGGAGCGATTCATCCTCCCTAAATACAACATACAACTTTTTGTTGTATTGGGCTCTCCAAGTGTGCTTGTTCCCCCTTCTTGCTTACCTAGCAAGTCTTTGTGAAATAACTCCGATAAGAAGAAAAAAGAAGGTGTTAAGAGACCCTCCTAACACAACCCTAGACATTCTAAGATTCTTTTTCAAGCATGCTCCCATTTTGATTTTGCGTCAAGAAAAAAACAGCTCAAATGGTACAATCCCTCTGTCACCTAGAATAAAATGGGTGATCTCGTAGTTCTTGATTTGTGAAAATGCATTGTTATGTGCTCCATTTTTCTTTCTCATTTAAGGTCGGCCCTAAACATGTGCTCAAGAGATAGTTGTCCTTAAACTGATAAAAGATGTATGAAGTCTCAAGAAGAGAGCAGTCATTATAGTCCTTCGTGGACCGCCCAGATCCCAAGAATAAATCAAAAGTTGAATCTACATTAGATCTCATCTGAATCCCATCTATCCTCGTGAGGAGATTCCAAATTTTGATTCGAACTAGAGGAGTACATCATGCTAATGTGCCTTGGATGATCCACATCTCAAGGTTTAGATACCAATGAGCCTATTGAACTATTTATGTAACTGAGAGCCCTCACAAGCCAGGGTGCACTCTATCACTGAGCTAATAGCCCGTAGTGTGAGCCTCTCATTCAAGACCTACTATGCCAAAAGCATAGAAAACTCATCATTCTCTGCTCTTTCTTTGTCCTCATGTCGCCATACGAGGAGAACATGGGGACGTAAAAAAAAGGAGTACTATCAACTTATTCCGACCTAGAATAATAAGCTGATGAGTTTGGTCCTTATTGTCAAGAAAGAAAAGAATACTTCCATCTCCAAGTTTAACTAAATTGTAGCTCACTTCTTTTTTCTGGGAGGAAAGGGAGAGGGGAGGGGTTGAGAAGCAGTGTCAAACTAAAATTCCCAACAAATATTAGCTCTCCCTGAAAAGGAGATGATCCAGCTACACCTTCTAGTACGGCTATCTCGTTATGACTTCACTCTAGTCACTAGTCCTGCCTTCGGTATCACCATCCTTGCGATTAAGGTGACGACTTCGAGCATGACCAACTCCCATAGTGTGACAGGTCGTGTATACAAGGCTCGAGAATGAATTCACCACGGTATGATTGATTGTTGATTAGTAGCGATTTCAACTTCATGCAAGCGAGTTGCAGCCTGTAATTCGAATTGAGGACGGATTTACGAGGTTAGCTCAACCTCGTGGGACCACGACCCTCTATCCTTGTCATTGTAGCATGTGTGTCATCCAGGTCATAAAGGGCAATGATGATTTGACATCATCCTCACCTTCCTCCGGCTTATCATCGGCAATATATTCAAGGTTCCAAACTCAACAATTACAACCATACACGAGGGTTACACTTGTTGTGGGACTTAACCCAATACCTTATGACACGAACTAATGACAGTCATGCACCAGTTGTGTCCGTGTTTCCGAAGGCACCCATCTCTTTTAAAAGGATTCATGACATGTCAAGCCCTAATAAGGTTCTTCCTTTTGCATCAGATTAAACCACATGCTCCACTGCTTATGCGGTACCCCGTCAATTTCTTAGAGTTCCATTCTTGCAAACATACTCCCAAGAGAGATACTTAACGCGCTAGCTACAATATTGCATGAGTCGATACCTGCAATACCTAGTATCCATCGTTTATGGCTAGGACTACTGGGGTATCTAATACTATTCTCTCCCCATGCTTATGTCTCTCAATGTCAATGTAAGTGTCGGCCTAACAGAGTGCTTTCATCGTTGTTCTTTTTGATCTTTACGCATTTCCCTGCTCCCTCTGCCCCTACCATACTCCATCTTGGTAGGTGACTTTTTACGCCCAATCATTTAGGATAACACTTGCATCCTCTATATTACTGTGGATGTTGGTATGGAGTGAGGGCGATGCTTATTTCCAAATATCATCATTGCTTCTTCTCCGAAAAAAATTCACAACTCACAATCCTTCTACCTCCATGCGGCATTTAGGGGTGTCTATAAATCGATTTGGTTTGGTTTTTCATTAAAAAATTACTAAGCCAATCATGTCGGTTTATTAAATTCATAAACCAAATCAAACCAACATAAATCAATTCTTTCGATTTCGATTTTAATCAGTTCTTTCGGGGTTTTTTCGGGGTTTTTTTAACTAAATCAAATAGTAAAAGAATCAAAAACAACTAAATTGGGTCTTTATATTTGGTTTTCTTAAGAACTAAATCCAACATAATTAAATTAACCAAAAATCAAAAAACTATACATGACCTCTGGAAAAAAAACATGAAAAAATGGAGGCAGTTTAACGGCTTAACTCATAAGAAAAATAGAAAGAAGATATACTAACAAACATGCGAAAATAACCAGCGCCTAATGAATGAGGAGAGGAGGAGAGATCGATCTCTGAAAAGTGAAGATGAAGACTGAAGGTTTTATTTTGTCTTGCTAGGTCTTTAGGTTAATATTAGGTCTCTATAATTAGATCATATACTTACTAGTTAGTGCCTACTAAACAAATATTACAGTTTACAAGTTTATAACTTATAAGCTCAAATACGAATATATATCTAATTTCTAAACATTGAAGTTAATAAAACTAATTTAAAAAATATCTATAAAATAGATTATAATTAATATTTTTATCTATAAAAGGTTAAAATTATATATACTATGTCGGTTTGACTTTTTTATGGTTAATACCAAACCAAACCAAGAATGGTCAATTTCTTTTCTCCAACGCCAAACAAATCAAACCAAACCACATGTCGGTTTTTTTCTCAGCTTGACTTGGTTCCTCGGTTCGATTTGACTTGACGGTTTAACTTGTACATCCCTAGCGGCATTTCTCATTCAGGCTTTCGCCCATTGCAAAAAACTCCCCATTGTTGCCTCCTATAGGAGTCTGGGACATGTCCCAGTCCAGTATAGTTGATCATCCTCTTATACCAGCTGTTGATCATCACCTTGATAAGATATTGCCTCACCGACTAGCTAATCAGATGCGAGCGCTTCTTCGAAAGGATTCCTCTTTTTTCTCCTTAACCTAAGAGGTATTACCAGTCGTTTCCAATTATTGTTCCTCGATCAAGGGCAAGTTCTTACGCATTACTCACTCTTAAACCACTTGAAACATTGTTTCCCGACTGACTTACATGTGTTAGCATGCCATCAACATTCATCCTGAGCCAACATCAAACTCTCCATGATATTCATCGTTGCATTACTTATAGCTTTCTTGCTCGTTGACAAAACTAATTCATAATTGTCTTTTATTCCAAAGCATAACTTGTATCCATGCACTTCATATTTGCCCAGAATTCGCTCCCAAAAATAGTCATCCCTGACTCCTCACATCAATCCCACAAACCTTTTGTCCATGCCCGATAATAGATCCAACCCAAATTTCCTCTACCCGGGTAACTATCTTCACCACCGGTGATTCTATGAATGACTAGACTCTTTACCTCCCCTTTCATGTGAGCATGGCTATGATCCTCCGAGAAATGTGTAATGCGCCTAACATTACTTTACTCACTAGGCCCATACCTTACATTTTTTGGAAGAGACGGGTGGATAGTCTCCTCTGATTGTCATTCCAGTCCTTGTTACATTCGTCACTTCATATGTGCTACCAAACCAGTCAGGTACCAGCAAGTTAAAAACATTTTTTTGGTTCTGGAAATGGAAAGTGCACATATAACAGAAAAACGCACACTGCAAAAGCATCCCTGACTATCTATGTAGTGCTTATATGAACTCCAGCAGGGATGATAAACAACAAATGTTTATTTATCTCCGTTAAAAATGTAGTTACAGCTTAGCGAGTTAGAGCAAAGCCTGATGGACTTGAATTTTTACGTCCAACTACCAAATTATAACCTAAAAATATCTTTCCTTTTTCCGCGCCAGTCAGATGGCACCCTGGACAGAAAATATCAATGTCCTTGATTCAATGATTGCCAGGAAAAAGAGATAGAGCATCAAATGACGTTCTGGATAAAATACCAGATGATTAGATTGCAAGAACTACTTTTAGGTCCTTGACAGCAGCTAACCTCATCTTTGTACTCAACTCGACTCTTATTTTCTCCTCTTTCCCTGGAAAAAGGAACAAATGATGGTTATGCACAAATATGGAACCTCATAAACAGTACGGTAACCGGAAGAAGAACAAATTAAAATAAATACTTACTGAGCTGACGTAGTCATCCATTGACAATTGCTTCCGCTTCTTCAGAGCAGAAGGGCTTCCAGCTGCCTGTCTTGCCAAAGTACGCTTTGATGGGGTTGTGTTCTGTCGAAATAAAAAAATTAGCATCAATCTCTTTTACCTCCAAGAAATGAGTCAACAGGTTGCTATTTAACCTTCGCAAGCTTCTTTTCTTTGCGCGCCTGCCTCTCCCTCTCATCAAATTCTTGATTTTCCCTCTCAATCAACCGAATAAGTGCATCGCATCTTCTGGCAAGTTCTTGAGTGGTACGGGACTTCACAAACCAATCAAACCGGAACAACGGTGATGTGCGAAATGCAGTCTTCAGCTCATCCCAATTTCCATAGCCAAGCTTGTGAACCATACATATCTATAAAAATAACAGTAATCATTTTACCTGATAGTGGATTAAATCCTAAAAGTTCACCCCTGAATTTCAGTCCACTCACCATGAAACGATCACACTCCTCGTTATACAGCTTTCCTTTGTTCTGACCATACTGAATCTTCAATTCCAACCATGGATTTTTGTATCGATCCAGCTTCTTACCAATTGCTTTCATAATCTCATCTCTCCGTGAAATTCTAGCCTCTCCTCTTTCAATGTTCTTAATAATCCTATCATAATCTGCAAGTTTTTTGTATCAATTAAATTAAACATTTAAACTACAATTCTCCAAATGCTACATGCTCAACATCTATGCCAATGTTAACCCGTAAATAATTACAACTATTTGTAAAAGCCTAGTTTTGCATGTATCCCAAACTATCAAGAAATTTTTAGTAAATTTTATATCCTAGTTTTACACCATCAATAAGCAGGACATATTTGTAAAAGCCTGCTCTATCTAAACAAAGGAAAATAAGTATCACAAACAAACCTTTTAAAACACCCCCATCCCAAATTACAGCTCTGTACTCTTAGTTGTCCTAAACAATGTTCACTTTCTTAAAAGGAAAAGTAACTACTCAATAAGATGATAGAACAAAACAGTTGCACGGGACCCACTTACACTATGCAATGCAAGCTCTCTAATGGTGTTTGGATTGGATAACTTTTTCAAAAATCAAAACCAAACCAAATTATTTGGTTTCAAAATCAATTTTTTGGGTTTTGGAAACCAAAGATAACCAAAAGAACATGTTCCCAAAGAACACTTTTCTTCCCCAATTGCCACAAACTGAACACTATCAGTTCGACCCCTCCAAAATTTCATCTAGTTTTCCCACCCCTTCATTAAGACCAAAATACTTCTCCTCCATTCATTCATCTTACACTATTGTTTCAAGGTATATAATAGCCATTTACCTTTTTGTTAGTTCTAGGTTTTATATTAGCACCATGGGTGTTGTCCAGTGGTCAATGAAATAGGAGGAACCATGAAGTCTCGGGTTGCGGCATGAATAGAGTTACCCAATACCTGTGCTGGTGGAAAGTAGCATACACCCAGTGGAATAGTCTAGATGTGTGCAAGTAGGTCTGAACACCAATTTCACCAAAAAAACAAATTTCTGGTTTTTATATTGCTATGGTACAACGCATTGTTAATCTAAAAGCATGCAATTCTAATGAGTTGCTACAATATACATAGTGGAGATGGAATTAATTATGTGGCAGCCAATGCTAGTTTTATAAAATAATATGTTGCATTCTTAGCTCTCTAATTGGCAAAAATTTCTAACCCGAACTTCATTCTGTTTCTAAGGAAAACTTGCAATCACACACATGAATATTTCAAAAAAGATTTTAAAGCTCCTTCAAGAAACTGTTTCGAAAAATCAAAAATCAGAAACTATCCAAACGCCATTAGAAAACCAAAAAACAGCATGTTCTCTCGCATGTTCCAAATACTTGTAACACTATTCATTATCCAATCCTAACAAATATGTCCTGTAAAACGTGGACATTTAATTAAAAAGAAGGGTATAGCCAATAGTTGTTCCTTTAATCACAAATTAACCCATCAACACTTACCATTTAGTTCTTTGTATCTTTCTTTGAAAACTTGTGCATATCTTTCAACCTCCTCCTCTGTTTTCCCTTCCATTTCAGCAGCAATACTTTTTAAGTCATTGCGACCATACTTCTCACAAGCCCTAATAAAAGTATTGAAGTCTCTTCTACTCCACATTGAAAATCCCTAGATATCAAACTTGTCAACCTCCAACTACAATAAAGGTAATTACGACCCCAAGATGAGTTAGTAGATACACTACCTCTTCCAACAGTTGCTCCTTTTCTTCCTGCTCTTCAGCCGTTAAAGGCTCTCCTGCATAACAGTTTAGAGGACATTCAGAAGAAGCAGACCCCAACTTTTTCCCATATAGAAATGAAAAAAAATGAAGCTGCTTTAATGGTTAAAAACAAGATACCTTCAGGTTCTTCCACCTCTATGGTGTCTTTAACCTGATTCTTCTGGTGTGTTTGCTGGAATAAGTAACAACTTAATAAGCAAACAGAAAAAGCACATGAAAGGGTAGCAATGAGAAGAACTGAGAAGTCCAAAGCTTAACCAACCATAAGATAGCGCACTTCCTTCTCATACAACTCACTCAGTCTCTGTGTATTGAAGAACTGAAAGTCGTGCCTACAAATTGCAAGGATAACCAGAACTATAGTTGGGAAAAAAAGTACTTAAGTTTGCAAGAGACATTGGTCACAGAACCTTCATTTTGAAATGCTAATATATATGGCACAACAGAATCAGGAGAGAGCAAAAGTAATACACAAAATAAAAAAATGTGCAACCATGGACTTACAGCTGCGGCATCCGAGGAATCCGAGGCTCTTTAGGTCTTGCAGGGCCACTTTGACGCATGGTTTGCTTGAAGTATTCAGACTCTGAGTAACTAAACCGCAAAGGAGAGTCGTGTTTTAAACTGATGATAAACTAAGTTTCAGTACATGAAAGGTAAAATTCAGCAACATAGAAGCATACTTGCGCTTCCTTTCTCTTTTTGGAGGTTCTATCCAATTGTCGCTGACAATTTTCTTGAAATCCACCTTGTTTTCGTCCTTTATTGATACAATGCAAAGGCAAAAAGGCAAGTTAAACGCACAGAAAATGTAGCTACCGAGCAAGGAGTCACCCGAAAACTGAACAAGTAAGCAATGTTACCTTCTCATCATCAAAGTCATACAATTCAGCAGCTGCATAAAGTCAGGAATCTATAGTTAAAGCAGCACACATAAGTTACAAGAGTCAAACATAAATGATCAGGAAGTATAGTGCATACTGTCATCCATCTTAAACTTGATAGCATCTTCTGTAAACTTCTTCATCTTGGCGTCAAGTTCAGCTGTTGCCTCTTCTCCTTTAGCTATTATTCTATCTATATCCTCATCAGTAATGGTGCTGTCTTTAGCACTGAAAACCATTTCAGCACCAAACCGCACCATTTGCAGCAGCTCATCCTTGTTAACAGCTGTATTATGCATCACATGATGCCCACAATCAGTGATTTCATATGTATCTTAAAAGTTATCAAGAAGGAATTTTGTATGCAAGAATAACCTCACTTTTTTGCTCAGCTAGCCGGCCCTGCTGGATAACCAGTGCATCAAGTGCAAGCTTTTTGTAAGCCCTTTCAATCACCTTTTCCTCAATGGTATACTGCATGAATAATTGAAAAGCATGTCTCACCACACCACCACAAGATCCCAAAGCAGCAACTTCTCAGTGCATTAACGCATTAGGGAAACAAATCATACCTCAGTGCAGAAGCGGAATACTTGGACTTCCTTCTTCTGACCAATCCGATGGGCTCGATCCTGAGCCTGCAAATCAACCTGTGGATTCCTGCAATTTCATTAAGGCAAAGACAAGAGATTCAGATACCATCCTGTTTCCTGGGTTTGATAAATCTACGACATAAAAGATCCTCACCAGTCACTATCATAAAGAATAACAATATCTGCTGTAGCAAGATTGATACCAAGACCACCAGCTCTGGTTGACAATAAGAAGGCGAATTTTTCACTCCCTGGCTTGTTAAAAGCCTCAATAGAAGCATCACGATCCTCACCACCAGTGTTTCCATCAATCCGACAATATTGGTGACCTCGGAACAACAAGTAGTCTTCAAGGATGTCCAATAGCCTTGTCATCTGAATTAGAAAATCAAAAGGGTTGAATTCGAACACTGAACCTGAAGATCCAAATAGCTGTTGAAACTTCGGATAGGCACAAGAAAATGAAGATAATTAGAGGGTGCAACCTGTGAAAAAATTAAAACCCTTGAGCCACGTTCCTTCAATTTAGGAAGCAACTTGTCCAGGAGAACCATTTTCCCTGCATCAAGTTACATGAATTATAAGGCATTTAAAAGCTGGTGGAGAAAATGGAAATTAGACATGCCAACAACCCAGATGCATTCAAAGATATAAAAATATTACCAGCATTTTCTATGAGATGCTCTCCTGTTGTATATGGAGGTCCTGGCTCAGCACCTTGGAAAAGATATGGATGATTACAGCATTTTCGTAACTGCATCGCTATATTGAGAAGACGCTTGCGCTCCCCCCCAGAATTGACAACCTCAAGATCTTTCTGCAGCAGAGCCCTGTAGTACTGCTTCTGCATCTGGGACATACCAACCTTAAGAATTGTTTCTTTTTTGGGAGGCAGACCTTTCTCCACGTCAGACTTCAGCCTCCTAAGAAGGAATGGACGCAGGACCTGACCATGCAGCCAAAGTTGAAAACTTAGTTTAGGTTTACAAGGCTTCTCCCTCAAAGTTCAAAGCCACTAAGATAATAGAGTAACTATTGTTCTCTGTTCAGCCCTTCAACCATATACCTTTTTTCTCCCCTTCTTTTTTTTTTTTTTGGGGGGCGGGGGGGGACACTACCATTAGAAAGCTACACACCTTATGAAGCTGCTGGACCACCTCCTGCTGGTCACTCTCACCAGAAATCTGGAACCACTCATCAAACGTCTCAGCAGAGCTAAAGATCTCGGGCAGCAGAAAGTTCAGTAGTGCCCAGAGTTCATGAAGATTATTCTGTGTTCATAGAATTCAAACGTCAATTAGGCTGAAAGTGCAAATTCAGAAATGCAAACCAAGGACTATCAAGATAAAAAGATCATTGACATAGCAGCAAAGATGCAAAAAATGGATTAGAAAGTAATTTAATAAAATCTTTATTACATTAAAAGCATGAAGACCCGTAGAAATATTGATTGAACTTTTTCATTTCATTAATAAACTATATAATAGAAAAAATTGTCATGTACTATTTTTCTCAAATTTCTATTAATATATGGAAGTCCAAAATTTGTAGATTTCATTAAATTCGTTTTTATTTTACGGATTTTGTTATATTTTAGCTTTAAGAATCACTTTAGGATTAGGACTCGTTTAACCAATTAATCAATATTAGTTACGTTAGTTATCTCTCTTTATTTAGGTTTAAGATTATTCTTCCAAAACTGCCGTAGAGGGGAAAATTAGCTCTCTCTCTCTCTCTCAATACACTTCATTCTTTTGTATGCAATTTTTTAAATTGACACGACACTGTACTAGTAGGGAAAAAAGCTTGACTAGCACAAAATTAAAAGGCATACACCGTATTAATCTGGTTATTTATCAACATTAGTTGGAAAATGGTTTAAGAGCCTGCTTGGATAGGCTTATGACTTATGGCTTATAAGCCAAAAGTCACAAGTTTGAAATCCTAACTTATGATTTTTGTCTTATTTTTGTTATTTTGGCTTTAAAACACCTTTTTAATTTAACAAACACTACAAAAGTGCTTAAAAGCTGTTTTTGGCTTAAAAGCACTTAAAATAAGCTAATTCAAACAGGCTTTAAGTATTGGTAGGAGTGGTATTTGAAATCTGAAAGTTTGGGAGTAGCATTATATCGTATTAGTTTGAAAATTTTAGATAAGCAATTTGTATTAGGGAAATTGGAGTAAATGATGCAAAATAAAAAGTCAAGTAAATCCAGAATTACAGCCTACATACAAGGAAAATAATAAAATAAGCATCACCTGAAGCGGCGTCCCCGTGATAAGCAATCTATAATTGGTGTTGTAGAGCCTCATTGTTTTTGAAAGAAGAGAATTTTCATTCTTGATCCTATGCGCCTCATCAATTATGATATAACGCCAACTAAAGCGTCGCAAAGCAGACTTCTCTTTGATAACCATCTCAAAGCTAGTGACACACACATCAAACTTCCCTGCAACAAGTAACTCCTCGCGTATGTATCTCTGTAAATAAAAAACAACAGAACGGTCTGAACAAGTAACACAATGTGCAAAAGAAGAAAAGCAAAAGAGCCTATTAAGCTGTTGCTTACCCTTTCATCAGGATTTCCAAGGAACTTAATAGCACGTAAAACAGGACAGAAACGCTTGATCTCGTTCATCCAATTGCCAAGCGTGGATTTTGGAGCAACAACCATGTGAGGACCAGTTATTCCTCTAAATTCATGCAGGTAGCCCAACAAGGAGATGGTTTGCAACGTCTTACCAAGACCCTATGCAATAAAATAAGAGAATTAAATGATGATGCTTTTCCTTAAAGTCGTAATTGCAAAATGAGCGAGAATGGAGCATCTCAATACAGGTGCATATGACCATACTAACCATTTCATCTGCAAGTATTCCATTTATTCCATTCTCATACAGTCGAATCAGCCAGTTTAAACCAGCAAGTTGATAATCCCTCATCTTCCCTTGAATACCTGACAAAATATTTATGATGTGATATTTGAATGCTAAAAGAAGAATCAAATGAAGGCATTAACAAAGAAAATTTGTCTCAGATAGAAACCTTTATCCCCAAACTTCCAACTGTTCAATATGACATTATTTTCCAAAATACGCTTAAATTCAAAGCTCCGAGCAGGGCTACCATGCTTCATATAAAATAAGTATTGGAGAATTCAACATGTGTAACATTACTAGCTTGGTTTTCTTCAAAATTCACAATTTTCCATAATGTTGCTCAATAACCCTAAGGTGATTTAGAGGTATTGACAAATCTCCACCCCTCTAAGCATCGCTTATTTCTTTAGCCACCTTATATAAAATACAATGCTAACAAAAATAACATGCATGCTTCCTAGGTGGCACTTGTAAAGAGAACTACAGATTTTGTGCAACCATCATCACTTACTCACATGTTTAACTAAACACCATCACTTGTAACGACAACTTGACTAAAGAGCCTTGCACGGAGATACTCAAAATATACACCTCTAAGGATTATTGAATAAGTAACTTCTTTTTAAGTAGGGCCTATGTTCGTGTATCTGATCTCAGCCTTCTCAAGATGGACCTCCCAGTTTAGTAACAACTTCATAATACACAGTTTAGTAACAACATCATATTACAAATATCCTTGCATCAAAATATATCTTACAGGAGGGTTGTGCCACTAGTCTTGTATTCCCAGAAAGTGCATCTTCTTCATCTTTGAGATACTCTTCATCTTCTTCCTCTTCAGTTACCTTTGATGCATGACGACCCCTGGAGAAAGAAAAGGTTATCAAATTGGCCCATAACGAATCCACATACGGAAGTACCTCCAGTAAGTTGCAAAAAACATTGTCCTATATAAAGCAACATCATGCATACTGTGTGAAGCACATCCAACCCAAATAATCATCTGAAATAACACGGTACCATCCAAATCTAAAACCAAGTTGTATATGACTATTACCTTTTTTTTGAGAATGAGTTTTTTTTTTGAGAATGTATATGACTGTTACTTTAGGGCTTCAGTATATAACTTCATCTTTTTAAGATTAAGGAGAGTTTTTTATTCGATATTCACATTAGGATGCCAGAAATTGCAGAACATGTAGAAAAAGGGAATCAAGCCCCTTTTAGATGACGAGTTAGTGAAGCCCGTCAATGTGTCCGCATCCTTTATATCAAGAAAAGGAAGCAACTTAACAAACAAGCAAAGAAAATGAAAGTCCTTACCAAGTTACAGAAATAGAGATGTGTGTGTACATTGTGTTCATTTCACATTGCAGAAACACTTGCACATAAACTCCCACTAATAGGCAAAGAAGATGCCATTCTATTGTAAGGAAGAATCAAATAGATAAACCCAAAAGACTTAATATCTTTTTCTTCTTGCTTGAACCTCAAGTTCCATATCACTCACTCCGTGCACCTTAACATAAACTATTGAATAACAAAGAAATTTTAGCTGATTAGCCAAAATCTATTGCTCAAAGTATTCAACCTCTATAAGTCTCTGGGATCATAATATCTGCCTGCAAATTCAGAAACACTAACAAATGAAGGCTCAAACAAAGTTACTCATACCTTCCTTTTGTCTTCTTTTGGGCGGTGGACTGCTCACCTTTGGCAAAGTGCGCAAATAACTCGGTTTGCTGCAAGAGATACTTCAATCGCCCATGTCCCTTGTTATTCTGCCACAGGTACATCAGCATTGAGTACAGCCTTCGTGAATAAGTAAAACGAAAGAAAAGGGCTACCAACAAGTATTCTCACAGAGATACCATGTCAGCCTCGATGGAAGCATTCTGCGAATCCAACATTTCTTGTATTTTCTGCTTCTTGATCCTCTGCATCTCTTTCAACCTGGCCTTTTCGCGCTTTGAGATTTCATTGTTTGCAACCTCTTCCTACAGGTGGTATAGCAAAACCGATGAGTTACAAAATAAATGTTTTAATACTTGTCATTGCTCAGTGTTTCACTATAATATGCCAGAAAAAATATGAGTTAAACAAAAGTGGAGGAGCTTCCATTCCAATGTTAAGCTCAGTCCCCTGATTTCAAAAGCTCCTCCCAGAACGGGGCCGCATGCATGAAAACACAATTTCAGTCTAAATGACTAAGAACCCTAGCATGGCCAACTTGGCCACGCATTAAGCAAAATGAGATGCTATTAGGCATTAATTCGGAAGACCCACCAAAACCAGAGGAAAGCAACCCTAATTATCAGAATCACCATAACAACTCTAGCAAACACGTGAGATCTGTCCCTTTACTGTGTCGAAGAACCAATTACTGACCAAAATCTTAGGAAACAGACAATTTGGTATTTCTCTTGTCTTTCTTTTTGATAATAACAGTGGTGTCCCGGACTCAGGTCCAACCTAACTCTACCCACCAAAGTTTAAACAGATCAGAAATGGAAAGAATTCACCTAGTCGCATTGATTCCTAATGTCGTCACTCCAGCTATTAAAACTTGGGCAGTGACGGATGAAGCAATTAACATACCTCATTATCCTCATCTTCTTGGTCCGCCACGTCGGTAGGAGCATCGTCGTCGTCCTCTTCGTCAGAGTCCTCAGCGGTCCTGGCGACGGCCTCAAGCTCCTCTTCGTCTTCCTCATCATTGACCTGATCCTGGACTTGTTCCTCCTCCGAACTATCCGACAGAGACTCCGACGACGACGACGACGATGATGATGATCTCGCTCTCGACTGTTTCCCCATGGCTCCGATGCTAGGGTTTCTCGGCTGGGACTCCTAAATGGAACTCGCTAACTAACTAGAAGTAGAAGAACCAAATGGGACCTTCCCGCCACCTGTAGGGTGATCTGCAATTTCGCGCCTTTTGATCTTGGACGGAAGTGAGTCCGATAGGTTTAGGGAGATCTGCAAAAATAGGATGATTTGAGGCCCCCCGGGTTTTATATATTTAGCGTTACAGAAACGGGAAAATGGAACAAAATAGGGTTCTCCTTTCCCCCGAGTATTATCCAATAATAGGAGCGCAAGCAGTCACAATTTAGTATTGTCTTTTTTTCATATTTATTTTTTTAAAATTATTAATTACTCATGAGTTTAACTAAACAGGTTAAATTTGTTATTGAATTTATTCTATCTATCTTTGCAGATGAACAAATATTACACTTAATTGTTCATTTTAGTATTTTTACCATCCTTTTGATAGTTAACTTCTTGAAAAGTTTTTGTTTATGATTTATCAATATGTGAATGTATATTTCTAATAGCCAAGCTAGCATTTAATTACGAAAGTAAAGGAAATTATTTTCCTTATTAAAAGGATGTTATAGCCTAAAAATAAGTAAATATATTTTAAACAGAAAAAGGCCAAAAATATCTTTAATACATGAAAAATAATTTATAAATACTCTCCTTTCACATTTTAATTTAAAAGTACCCTTAATCTTTCTTTTTGGTTCAAGGATACATCTCCTTCCACCTTTTTGGATATATGTCAGTCATATTTTTTGGTTGCATAAACGTTGGTGTCATCTTGTTAATTACCTTGATAAAGGTTGATAAGAGAAATAATGTCAATAATAAATTTTGTTTACATTTAAAATAAATGATTGGTAAATACGCTTAGTATTTATAAAATAGTAATTTCTTTTTTTTACAAAATATAAACTTGTTGGTCAAATTTTATATTTGAAAAAGTCATCTCATGATTTGGGATTTCAAACCAACATTTTTTGAGATTTTGAAATTTCATCTCATAATTTGAAATCGTGAGATGAAATCGCATGTTCAAACGCTGATTTCATCTTATGATTTCAAATCACAAGATGAAATCGCATGTCAACGCATACTTTTTAGAGGTTTGAAATTTTATTTTCTTTGCTTTTTATTTTAGGAATTTAGTAAAACCAATATTATAACGAATATCTTTGGAATCCCATTATTATAATTCCTAGATTTGTCTTCTTTTTTTTTACGGACTCTAATGTTTGCGAATGAAGGAGGAACATAAAAAATATCATATCATATTATTATATAAGTGGGAAGATCCTAAGTTGAAAGTTAGATTACTAAAATGCTCTTTAAATAATATTAATGAACTAAATTACCCCTCATTCTAAAACTAAATTCTGTATATAATAATTACATTTTATTTATTATATCATCCTATCTTAAAAGTGAGAAACCAAAAGTTAATAGACCAATTTGTCTATCATATATTAAGCGACCATTTTATTCTTCAATCTAAAATAATTTTCTAATATTTTATTATAATCATATATCATATCATATTATACTAAAAGTGAGAAGTTTCGAACTTCAAAATCAGATTATCATTTTACCCCTCCACTAAATAAAATGAATAAATAAATAATAATTATATCATAGAAAATGGGAAAGCGCGCTCCTAACTTCAAATTGGATTACCAT
>JACEIK010000146.1:46802-56944 GCA_018107945.1 Datura stramonium | reverse complement strand
GCCATATGCACTTCTTTTAGTTTATGTCTATTCATATTTTCAGATATCAACATGCAACCTTTACTCTCAGAATCTTATGATGATATGATTTATGTTATACATGTTTTCAGCTAATACTTACTTAACTTGTTTTACTTACCTTGCATATGATGAAGGGCGTATTTACGCACTTCATAGACATATTTTTGCCCGTACTTTACTATGTTTTGAGAATAAATTACGTGTGTTTGCATGTGATTATGTTATATATTTGTAAAAATAGCTAACGCATGTGATTAGATGTTTTCAGGGCTAAAAGTAATGGATTTGGATGTATTGGAGACGTTTGGATTGAAGTTGAAGAATAAGGAATGCACTAAGTAAGAATTAAAGAGAAAAAAAATTAAATAGTGCAATGCCACGCCCGCGCGACCAGCAGCGCGAGGCGCCCGGGCATTGGCGCTACAGGCTGCGTGAGGCAGCAACAAATAGGCGCTACAAGACGTGCGGCGCACAGTAATGCTGACACAAGGCCAGGAACGAGGCGCCCAGCTCCCCTGCGCGTGGGCTGGCGTGACACAAGCCATCTCTAGCGCGATAAGGCATGCGCAGTAGCACTCTCCCCGCGCGATGGGGCATGCGCAGCAACACTGGACGCGGCAACAGCTAGGGGCGACATGGAAAAGGCTTCCAACTCCCAAAAATGGGTCTCCCATTTCAACTAGGAAAAAGAACTTTAAATCCTAAGTCAAATTCATCAATGAACAAGCAAAGCATAAATCTACTACTATAAATACCTCTTTATTTTCATGTAATAGCCAAGCTTGAGAGGAAGTCTTCAATTAGAGAAGTCTCTGATTAAGAAAGTTTTGAGAGTTAGTTATATTTTGAGACGATTGTAAAGTTGTTCTTCCGAATTTTGCATTAATCAAGTGAAGGTTCTTCCAATCATTGTTGTAAGTATAAATTTTAGTTTTTATTTATGAATGCTATTAATTTACTTATGAACATGATAGGCTAAAATCACCTCAACTAGGGTTGTGGGAATCATGATGAATTAATGAGCTAGGGTTGCACAAAGTGATTCTAAACCAATACAAACACTTATATTGTATTCTCTTTATTTTTAACGATTTTTAACGGTGCGCAACGTTAGGAAGTTCTCGAATTCTTTACTTGATTTGGTCGAAGAGTAGAGATTAGAAAAAGAAAATTACAACGGAGCCTTGATTTTGATAATCATTGTATTAACTTGAGCCGTGGTTGCAGGATAGTTAAATCTGAAACTTAGTGATAACGGATAGTTTAAAACCGCTCATGAGACTTGGTCGAGTAATTGAGTATAGTCATTCAATAGGGACTGGTCGGTCATTTGAATGAACCTAAGTTATCGGTTCTATAAGTAAAGTGTTGGGATAGATCATTAGTGTAAAACTCGAAGTAGTTAAGGAGCCATGTGGAACACTTACCCTAGTTAATTGCATTAATTTGGAAACAACCATCAATTTCTCAACATTGTTATTTATTAATTTTACAAATTCTCCCTCTTAGAAAATATTGACTACAAATCTTAAGCACTAGCGTTCTTCTATATCATTTCATATTCCCATTGGGATCGACCCCAACCTCTAGTTGGGTTCTTTATTGACAACGTCTGCTTCATACTTCCAGAGGAGGTGCGGTTTGAGCGTTATCAACATACTCAGTATATTCCAAGTACTGACCTCATACTCTATGTCGTATCATTTCATAATAAAGGCTCAAACATTCAGACTCAGTCCCACGGCTAGCCAGTCCTCAGAGTTTATCCCAGACAGCTTTGTTAGTGATTCCTCATCCTTCGAAGACCTTTAGTTAGTCGAGTGCTGTTATTTTCAGTTTCATATTCTAGTGAGCTAGTTGGGGTGCTGTCCCATCAACTCATCAGTATGTTAGAGGCTTTTCAGACATAAAGTTGTATATTTAGCTTCAGATTCAATATTTTGATATTTTCGTTGGATAGATGTTTTCTTATTCAGACTTTCTCTATTTCAGAATTATATTTTTACACTTTTCTCATGTTGAGATTTAGTTATCATGTTCATGCCATATGTTTACTTGGAGATGTTTATGACTCTAGGTTATGTGTCTGGATCCGGGCCTATGTTCGGGTCGTGAAAAACTTGGTATAGAGCAAAGGTTCAGTGTGTCCTAGGGTGTCTGAAAGCTGCGTTAAGTAGAGTCTTTTTCATGGGTGTGAACCGTGCCACACTTATGATGAAGAGTCTACGAAACGTTTTAGGAAATTTTCCTTCTTTCATGATCTATGTCGTGTGATGAAGTATCTCTCTATCCTTGTAACCCGTGCTGTACGCGTTTGCAGAGTCATGCCTCCACGCGGAGTTAACGGATGAAGGACAAAAATGAAAATGGCCATGAGAATGGCAATGGAGATGGGCACCAACAAGCCCCACCAGCCCCACCAGGTCTCACATGGTGAGTTTAGGGCAGCTTTTTCAGATGTTGGCCCAGGCTTAAGATCGCTTAGGTCAACCAGCAGGCAGTGGCCTATGTCCTGCAGAATGGGAGCGCAACGACAACTAGAGTTCGGGATTTCCTCAAGATGAATCCCCCTGAGTTCCTTGGGTCGAGAGTAGTTGAGGACACACATGAGTTTCTGGAGGAGATATGGAAGATCACCTAGATTATGGGGGTGACGGGAGAAGAGAGCGCAAACTTAGTCTCCTTTTAGCTGAAGGGGGTTGCTTATATTTGGTACCGTTAGTGGAGAGACGGTAGAGCATTGGGCGCAGTTCCCATGATTTGGGATGAGTTCATGAAAGATTTCTAAGACAAATTCTTCCTTAGGGCGTTGAGAGAGGCAAAGGTGGTGAAGTTCGTCATTTGAAGAAAAATGATATGACGGTTCAAAAGTAGGACTTGGAGTTTATCCAGCTATCCAAATATGCACCGGAGATGGTGGCAGACCAAATGGCCTGTATGAACAAATTTGTGTATAGAGTGTTCGACTCTCTAGTCAAGGAGTGTAGGACGGTGATGCTGAACAATGACTTAGACTTCTCTCGATTGGTCATATGCGCTCAGCAGATCAAGACGAATCAGATGAAGGATAAGGAGAGAGAGACCAAGAGGGCCAGGACTAGCTGTTTGCTAAATTCAGCAAGTGTGAGTTTTGACTGAACTCAGTAGCATTTTAGGCCATGTGGTGTCAAGTGAGGGTATACAAGTGGACTCCCAAAATATAAAAACTATGAAGAGTTGGCCTAGACCAGTTAGTCCTTCGAATATCAAGAGTTCCTTGGGTTTAGCTGGCTACTATAGAAGGTTTCTTGAAGAATTTTCATCAATTGCGGCACCGTTGACTAAGTTGACCCAGAAGAAAATCAAATTTCAGTGGTCGGATGCCTATGAGAAGAGTTTTCAGGAGCTAAAGACTCAACTCACTTTAGCCCCAGTATTGACCTTACCTGAGGGTACAGATGGATTTGTGGTATATTGTGTTGCCTCTAGGGTTGGTCTTGGTTGTGTGTTGATGTAGCATGGTAAGGTTATTTCGTATGCCTCTAGACAACTTAATACTCATGAGAAGAATTACCCGACGCATGACCTAGAATTGACAGCAATGGTGTTTGCATTGAGGATTTTTAGGCACTATTTGTATGGGGTCCATGTGGATTGTTTACGGACCACAATAGCCTACAATATATGTTTATCCAGAAGGACCTGAATTTGTGGAAAAGGAGATTGTTAGAGCTACTCAAGGATTATGACATGAGTGTCCTTTATCATTCGGGCAAGGCCAATATGGTGGCAGATGCCCTTAGCAGACTTTCTAAGGAGAGTATCTCTCATGTAGAGGAGGAAATGAAATAGTTGGTGAAGGATGTGCACCGGCTTACACGATTATGAGTTCATTTTGTTCACTCGACGGATGATGGGGTCAATGTTCAGAATGGTTCAGAATTCTCTTTGGTGACTAAGGACAAGGCTAGGCAAGACGAGGATCCTATTTTAGTAAAGTTGAAGGAAGCAGTTTAGAATCAGAAGGAAGAGGTCTTCTCCCAAGGGGGAGATGGTTTACTTCGATATCAGGGTTGTTTGTGTGTTCTGGATATCGATGACTTGAGGGAGCGGAGCGGATGTTCCATGAGGCTCATAGTTCCTAATATTCTATACATCCAGGTGCTACTAAGATGTACCGTGACCTACGAGAAGTCTATTGGTGGAATTATATGAAGAAGGACATAGCGAAATTTGTGGCTAAGTGTCCGAACCATCAACAAGTGAAAGTTGAACATCAAAGACCTAAAGGTGGGCTACAAGACATAAGTATCCCCACGTGGAATTGGGAAGATATTAATATTTATTTCATCATAGGGTTGCCTCGTACACGTTGATAGTATGTCTCTATTTGGGTGATTGTGGATAGGTTGATGAAAGAAACCTATTTTCTACCTGTCAAAACTACCAATTCAGCCGAAGATTATGATAGATTGTACATTCGGGAGTTATTTCGGTTGCATAAAATTTCCTTGTGCATCATATCAACTAGAGATACTCAATTCACATCAGAGTTTTGGAAGTCGTTTCAAAAGGGACTTGGTACTCAAGTCAAGCTTAGCACAAATTTTCACCCGTAGACAGATGGTCAGGCTGAGTAGACCATTCAAACTCTTGAGGATATGTTAATAGCATGTGTGATTAACTTCAAAGGTAGTTGGGATAATCATTTGCCTCTTATCGAGTTTGCGTATAACAACAACTATCACTCTAGCATTTAGATAGCCCCATTTGAGGCTCTTTATGGGCGGAGGTCTGGGTCGCCTATTGGTTGGTTTGAAGTAGGTGAAGCTACATTGATAGGTCCAGATTCAGTTCATGAGGCTATGGAGAAAGTTCAACTTATAAGGGAAAGGCTGAAAACAACTCAGAGTCATCAAAAGTCCTATGAGGATGTGAGGAGGAGAGAACTATAATTTGAAGTTGATGATTGATTGTTCTTGAAGGTATCTCCCATGAAGGGAGTAATGAGGTTCAGAAAGAAAAGGAAGCTTAGTCCCCGATATGTTGGCCCGTATAGGATTATGAGACGTATTGGCAAGGTAGCCTATGAGTTGGAGTTGCCCACAGAGATAGCTTCAGTATATTCAATTTTTCATGTATCGCTCTTGAAGAAGTGCATTAGTGATCCTGCATTAGTTGTTCCAGTAGAGAGCATTGGTGTGAAGGATAACCTTAACTATGAAGAGGTTCCGGTTGAAATCCTTGATTGTCAGGTTCGAAAGTTGAGGAAGAAAGAGGTAGCTTCGGTAAAGGTTCTGTGCAGAAATCAACTTGTTGAGGGAGCTACCTAGGAAGCCGAAGTAGATATGAGGGCTAAATACCCGCATCTTTTCCCTTTTGGCTCAATTCCAGTTTAAGGTACCGGTTTCCTCCTTAGTACTCTATTCAGTTTTATGTCTAGTTCATGTCTCCCAATTTCTTTCATGTTAGTGCATGTATGTATGATTCATGAATTCAGTTCAGTCATGTATTTTAGTCCGGAGGCAGTCACTCTGTTAGTTTTCAGCTTCAGATATTCAGTATTTGGGATGGCAGTTCCTTTCCCAGTTATTCAATATGTTACCCACATTCGAGGATGAATGTTCCCAAGGGGGAGATATTATAATACCCCAAAAGTTTCTAAGATCAGACTCGAGTATTGAGGCGGAGAAAATAGGAAAAATTTGCACAAGTCATAGAACAACTTGTCAGGTGACTTGTTAGGTCACCCAATGAGTCGTGGAGTGGCTCGTGAGGAGGGTGCCAGGCCAGTGAAGAGTCGTGGTCAGGGGGTGACCATGGGTGGAGCGAGAGGTCGTGGTGCCACTTCACGACTCATACAGTAAGTCGTGGTCAGGATGGCAAGTTGAAGGTCTGAATTTCTAGTAGTGATAACGAGTGTGGACCACGAGTCATGGTTGGTCCCAACGACTCGTGAAGTCCCTCATAAGGACTGACAGAGTCAATTTTTATTGCGAATTTAGTAAGGGTATTTTCATAATTCCTAAACTTCTAAGCCCTAAACTACATCATTTTAAGCTTTTCTAGGAAGGTTTTAAGAAGGTTTAGCCTATTCTAGATCATTCTCTCCCATGCATGCAAGATTAGAGGGTTCCATTGAAGATCAAGTCTAAGAATTTCCCTTGTTTTTTCCTAAATCTCTTGGGCTTTCAAGGAAGGGTGTGGAATCAACTTCCCCAGGTATGTAGGGTCATGAATGAGAGTTTTCCTTCACTCTCATTCCCAAATCCCTTTTCAAGTTCATGAATTCAAGTGTATGATTTTATAGGGGTTTAGCCCAAGTTTATAAAATTCTCCATGTTTAATTCATGGGTCAATCACCTTCATGTTTCCAATGACGTTTTAAGATTAATGGGAAGATTTTATACCTATTTCGATTATAATTAGTGATTTCAAGTTTTAAGAACATGATGCTCAATTGTGCAAGTTTTATAAAAAGTTGAGTTTATGATTTATGTTTTCAAGTATGATGAAACATCTCATATGTATGAATGTTTACAAATTACCAACATATATATTCATTACATTACTTCTGATGTCTATTTCATGCAAGCATGATATTAAGATTTGGGCAAACCCACTCAAGTTAAGCATGATTTCATGATTTAGCTAAGGATAATAAGTTTAGTTATCTCAAGTTTTGGAGGCAAGACTCCCCACACGTTAAGATTTAAGTTAGTTTTGAAATATGATTATATGATCATTATATATGTTTTTCGGAGTAGTGTATAGTACCGAGTAGGCTAGAGGTTTCAGGGTTCCCTAGTCTCATGAATTATGCGCCAACACAGGTATACTTTGGGGCCTCTCAAGAGAGAATTTCCCCGGTCCAAGGGCACACAGGGATATCACACCTTACTTAATCCGTCACCCTGGCAAGTCTTAGGATGACCCTCCTCCATATGGGCAAGACGTGAGATCATCATGCGCATAGTGGTTTTCGGTTAAGACGAGTCTCCCATTGTTCCTCATGATTTCAGTAATGCATATACTATAAGATATTATATCATGTTTTAGCAGGTTGATCCAAGGATAAATTTATGAGCTTTTACCTATGATTTTATATATGGCAAGCCAAATGCACTTATTTCAGTTTATGTCTATTTATGTTTTCAGATATCAGCATACAACCTTTACTCTCAAAATCTTATGATGATATGATTTATGTTATGCATTTTACATCAACTTATACTTACTTAGCCTGTTTTACTTATCTTGCATACTTATTACATTTCAAGTACTGACCGCATACTCTATGTGTTATCATTTCATGATACAGGCTCAGAAGTTCAGACTCAGTCCCACCGCTAGCCAGTCCCTAGAGTTTATCCCAGACAGCCTTGTTTGTGAGTGCTCATCCTTAGAGAACCTTTAATTAGTCGAGTGTTGTTATTTTCGATTTCAGACTTATAGTGAGCTAGTTGGGGTTCTGTCCTATCAGCTCATCAGTATGTTACAGGATTTTTTCAGACATAGAGTTATATATTCATCTTCGGATTCAGTGTTTTGATATTTCTATTGGATAGATGTTTTATTATTCAGACTTCCGCTATTTCAGAATTCTATTTTTCTACTTTTATTATGTTGAGATTTAGTTATCATGTTCATGCCATGGATTGACTTGGAGCCATTTATGATTCTAGGTTCCATCTCTAGTTCCGGGCTTATGTTCAGGTCATGATAGGTACCAGTTTCCTCCTTAGTACTCTATTCAGTTTCATGTCTAGTTCATGTCTCCCAGTTTCTTTCATGTAAAAGCATGCATGTGTGATATGAATTCAGTTCAGTCATGTATTTCAGTCCGAAGTCAGTCACTCCATCAGTTTTTTCTTCATATATTGATATTTGTTATACCCTGAGAACCCAAGGATCAGACCCAGAAGTAAAAACAGAGAAAAACTGAAAATTCGCACCAGGTCATAGAATGACCCATGAGGTGGGTTGTGAGGAGTGACCACAAGTTGTGAGGTGACTCGTGGTCAGCATGGTTTGGAAAGGCCTGAGTGAGGAGGCCACGGGCCTGACCATGAGTCGTGGTTAGACCTCACGACTTGCGAGGTCACCCGTGGTCTACCTTGGAGGTTTGGCAAGTTGGGATGGACAATGTAGGCCACGGAAGGTGACCATGAGTCGTGGTCTGACCTCACAAATCATGAAATCACCCGTGGGGTCCCTTGGATGTTTTGGACAGTAGACTTAACGGACCATGGCCACTAGTCGTGCCTTGTGGCAATGACCCGTGAGGTCCCTCGTGGGGACTGGCGACCAGAAATTTCCTGCGTTTTCATAATGTTGTTTTCATAATTTTTAAGTTCCTAAGGCCTAAACTACGTCGTTTTAAGGTCTGAATAGGGTCTTTTAAAGGGGATGAATTCATTCTAAGTTTCATTCATGCATACAAGAGTATAGAGAAGAGATATGAGTAAATAACATGGATGATAACCCAATTGAAATTAACGAAAACCAACATAAAAATCTCTTAATATTCGAAAATCTCAGGGCTAAACTGATAGAGAAATTATGGGAGGATATTGGGGACACAAGGGAAGGACAATTCCCTTGTTGAATTTCCACATACCTGACTAAAATTTTCCCAGAGAAGAAGACTTGAACTGCTATAATAGATGAGAACCCTACGCTTGCTTGAGAGTTTCTTGAGAGGAGTTTTGATAAATTTTCTAAGTGTAAACGTGAGAATGAGGGGAGGAGTAGTCCAAACCCTCTAATAAGTCTGAATTTTCATTCAAAATGACGTAGTTTAGAGCTTAGGAGAATAAAAAAATTACTAAATAGCCCTTAGAAATTCGCTGGAAAAAACTGTCAGGTGGCCCTAATGGGTGACCTAACGGGTCGTGGTGACTGACCACGACTCGTGGTCACTCCCGTCAGGTACACTACCTAGGTTCTATAGTAGGTCACCATAAGGGACCTAACGAGTCGTGGTCATTGACCACAACTCATGGTCTCCAATCATGGACCACAATGTCTCACCGCTAAAGATTAAGTGCTAAGCTTGGTAACAGGTCACCTAACGAGTCGTTACCACTAGCGACAACTCGTTGTAACACTCGCTAGGTGCACTGGCTAAAAACTGATTAGGGCTGACAACGAGGGACATAACGAGTCATTACAAGTGACCACGACTCCTTGTCCCCACCCATCAAGTACACTGACTAACTTATAAATTTCTTGACCCAGGACTGACCACGAGCGACTTAATGGGTCGTGGTCAGTGACCACGACTTGTGAAGTTCCTCGTTGGGTACACTGCCTCCCTTCTCAAAAATCCTCAAACATCTTCCTCACGGCTCACCTAACGAGTCGTGAGGTCATTTAACGACTCGTTAGGTGGGTCGTCCTGTAGCTTTTCTGCAGTTTTTTTAGATTTCTAGATTTAAGTCCCGAAATTAGATTTTGAGTTTCCAGGGCATTAAAAAACCACTCTGAACTCTATGGAGGACATCCGACCGCGTTAGTAGTCTCACTATGGAGGAAATTCTGCCACTGCAGCAGTCCATTGCTTAACTAGTAGCTTGGTATTCTGCAGAGTTTTCCCATCATAAAAGCTAAATCTTTCATTTAGACTTCCCAACATTTTTGATAGTGTATCTAGTCATAAAGAAACAGTACAAATTAATTCATAGTCTCAGAATTTCCCACAAAGATCTAATTTACTAGGTCACTCCCTAATGGAAACACAATAAAAACAACTCAACTCATACTTAATTAGTTTTTAAAATCATCCTATTTTGAGCTTTTATAAGCTCAACCTCATCATGGGATTTCTGCAAGGCTCTAAAGCCTTAATTATTCTATAACAATTGGGAGGGGGGTTCATAATAGTAATGAATTAAATAGAACTACAACATAGTTGAATGTATATGAATTCCTAATATATATAACTGGTATTACAATTGATTCCAACAATTGTGTAGAATGTATCAGATATATATGTAAAATGTATTTGATGTATTCATACTACCACTTGATTAATAAAGTTTTACCAGTTTTGCCCCCTTCTTCACCAACCACACAGTCATCAACGAATATAACTAGGACCCTGATCACTGTATAATTCAAAGATAATAATTATCAAATAG
>JACEIK010000146.1:0-46702 GCA_018107945.1 Datura stramonium | reverse complement strand
TTTTTTTTCAAATTTTAAATTGAATAAATATAACTTGATATTTAAAATATGTGAAAAATTAATACTTGTTGATAATATATTCCACCAGAAAACATATCTCTAAAATCTCTACTTTCAAATGCATTAAGTGTATGAATATTGAAACTACGATCATCTCTTTTCTTACTTGATGGTTCTTCTGACACTTGATCAGTAAGTATGGCTTCTTCGAAATCTCCTTTACCCAATAACACGTTGATGTATTTTGTAAATTTGAAGTTTGAATCAACAATATATTGCTTCATGTCTACAAATTGGGCTTCAACTTTCTTCTCAAGTGCTTGCTGATTTTTGTTTACCTACAATAAGCAATTATGGAGTTTAAAAAAAATCATACTCAAGTTTAATTGAAATAAAATGTCTAAAATAAAAGATTATAATACCTTTACAAGATCTACTTTCAATTCCGTCAACTCTTCTATCAATTTCTCTTGAGACTGATTTGATTCATTTGTTGAATTTTCATGCACAGTATTTAGCATTTTCAAATTGTAATCCCTAAGATCCGGTAACTTGATTTTTTGAAATCTCTGCATCACCGACATTAATATTTATATGTATTAAATTTTTTAAAAAAATATCAAATTTAATGCTCTGTATAAAATTTTGAGAATTTCATTAAATTTGTATTAAAACCACATGATGGTTATAACAAGCATAAAAACATGAAGCGATCTACATGTTAACAAAATGTAAGGAAAGAGTAAAGTAATCATTATACGGGAAATAATTTTTTTTCTCTTCTTTTTCTTCTTTCATGCAGACAAAAAATCGTACTGAAAATAACTATTTCGTAAGAATAACCATGATTGTGAACAACGGTGATTTGCCACCCTTGGGGAAACACCCAACCAAAATCTTACATTCAGATGCTTTAAACCCTAAATTTTTTGAAATAGAATCTAGAACAACAACGTTAAAACCAATTACATATGTTCATGGTGAGGCTTGCTTGCTATGGGATGAGGAAGAAGTAAATGATATGATCATACAAGAGCAACTACAATACTCTAAGGTTGGTAAATTTTCGTATAGTTGGTCTGATATGGACAAATTAAGGAAAATTATCCCTTTACAATGTGAATGAAAAGAAGAATGCAAGATTGATTTTCTAAGTAATAGTTTTCTTCTTATTCGATTAAATTTACTAAAAAATTATATTCATCTTTTATCAAAATCTTCCTTTTATCTTCGAGCCAAGATGAATATCACTAGATGAGAGGTCTGAAGTAGGAGCCCATAGTGTAATCTTGAGATTAAACCATCAATTTCTATAGCTTGAATATTGTTCCCATCTTTACCACCAAACTTTTTCCACAAGAATGCATTATTTTTTATGGCTTATATAGTGGGGAAACCATTAGATGTTGATATGAAAACAAAAATCAAACTTTCCCCTGTTTTGCAAAGGTGAAAGTAGAGATTGGTTTGTTAAGGAGCACCTTAAACGTATCCACATAGGCATCAAGAGAACATCAGTAGGAGAGGTGATAAAAAATCAAATCAAGATCAAATGCAATTACATGCCCAAATATTATGAAAATTGTAGACTATAGGTGCATGTATAGAAGGAACATTTCATTCTAAATCCAGAACTCAAACCATCGAAGGAGAAGGAATTGGAATACACCAAAGAATATAACCTCAAACCTGAAAAATAGAATCTAATAGAAGAAATACCAAAGGAAAAACTTATGCATCCACCTCTTAGTATTCTTACAAGTGGGAAAGTGGTGTGAGGAAAGTTGATACCAGAGGGTAGAACACCACTAGGAATAGCAGATACAATAATCAACAATTAAGATATGTCAGTAAAGGATTTAACAAGAATGAAGCAGGTGATATATCTTAGTAGAACACTTTTTCTGTGTTACAAGAGGATACTACAACATCATGCAAACAAACAATATACAAACACAAATTTCTTTAAAGGAACAAGAGGACAAAAAGAATTTTCAAGTTATTGGGTTGAGCAATCTTTTGAGAAGCAAACAAATAAAAACAAGAAAAAGTAAAAATAAAATATAAAGACAAAGTAGAACAAACTTCTCAAAGTCAAAATAAGATTCCAGACGATTTAGTGGATTATAAGGGCCAAAAAAAGGTTGTCAGAAGGCCAAAAGCAGTAATAGATGATATAATGGATAGGAATAAGGATAAAGAAAAGCAACAATAAAATATTTGATACCTACTGATCAACAACTGAATGATGGAGAATAGGAAAATAAGACATTAGACCTAAAAAATTCAGTTGAGCTCATTGAAGGTGGACCAGAAGGGAGAACAAAGGGAGAGACATTAGGAATATAATAGAGATAAGGATGACCCAAAAATTGATGATCCAGGAGAAGTTGATAATATTTCGGAAGGTGGAGGACAAGAAGGGGATATATAAAAAGACCAAGAAGATATGAAAAATAACATTTATGAGATATCCAAGGAGACATACCTATCACCAAAACATACAACTTTACTTAAATAAGGCAACACAAAGACTAAAGGGGATAAAAAAGATGTACAACCCATCAGAATATTACCAAAGATATTAGCAACCTCAAGACCCAATCAATTATGATGAGTAAGATCTTATTCTGGAATATAAAGTCTATGAATACTCAAGAAGCATTTGAGTGGTTGATAAATTTTCACAGAAAAGGTCAATTTTGTTTAAATTGAATTGATGGAGCCTTTTCAAGGTCATCAAACTTTGAGGATTATAGAAGAAGGTTGAGTCTAAATTATGTAGTATCACATTGCTCATGAAATATTTGAGTATTTGGTATTAAAGACTTCAGATATCAGTACAAATGAATGCAGTTCAATATTTAATTTGATGGTATATCATCAATAATTGAGCATAGAAATCACAATGACAGTGATGAACGCATCTTGCAATCAAGCTTTCAATATGTTAGGACTCTATGGGAGATATTGCTAATCAATGATATCTTTCTTGGCTAGTGGGATGAGATTTTCCTATTATTCTGTCTTAAGAGGAGAAACTAAGTGGCTTACCAGTGTAAAATTAGGAAATTTCAAACTTCACTAATTATTTAAATACATGTAGGCTATATGATTTGAGATATAAAGGTAACAAATATACTTGTGGAATGAAAAACATCAGGAGGAAATTTTTTTTAAGAGTTTGGATAGATTGATGGGCAATTAGAGATTGATGGATCTATTTCCAATACTACATGTTAAACATATGATTAAAAAAAGGGTTCAGATCATTCACCTTTATTATTAGAATGTGATAGTAGTGTAGAAAAATTATCAAACCTTTTAGATTTTTAAAAATTTTAAGTTAAGCATTCAACTATCAAAAATGTGGTTAAAAATCACTGGCAAGCAGATTTTGAAGGAAGTCTTTTTATTATTTGTAATCATAAACTAAAAGCAGTAAAAGGGCCCTGAGCAGGTGGAGAAGAGAGAATTATGGTAATATTTTCCAGAAGATAACACATTAGAGGAGTTCATACCGAGGCAAAAGATGATATTTGAAAAGGATTCATCCAAAGATAACAAAATGAACTTTTCAGACTTTAGAAAGAATTGAACAAATACTTAACTTTAGAAGAATTATATTGGAAGCAGAAGTTAGATCTTAAATGGTTCAAGGAAGGAGACCAAAAGACAATTTTTTCACTCCTATGTGCAAGGTAGAAGAAAGAAATTGAGTATTAACAGGTTTCAAAACAAGAAGGAGAATGGATAACAGAAAAGAAGGAGATGACTGAGGAAGCTATCAAGTTCTTTGAAGATTAATTCAAGAAAAAGAGAATTTCTGAGAATTTTGATATCATCAAGATCATTCCAAGATTAGTAACTGAACAAGAGAATGAAATCATGGTTACATTACCTACAGAGGAGGAGTTCAAACAAGGAGTTTTTGAACTAAATGAGAAAAGTGTAAGTGGTTCAGGTGGTTTCACTGGATTGTACTACCAAACTTGTTAGTAGGTGGTGAAGGTAATTGTTCTCAAGCTAGTGAAAGCTTTCTTTGTAGGTCAGAAAATGCCAAGATACATAACCCATACTAATTTGATCCTCTTACCAAAAAATTAGCATGTTCAGAATTTTGAAGATATGACGCCCATTAGTTTGAGAAATTTTATTATTCAAATTGTATTAGAAGTACTACATGGGATAATATTTGAAGTGTTATCAGGATTGATCTCTACAAATTAGACAGGCTTTTTGAAAGGCAGAAGAATATTTGAAAATTTATTACTAGCACAGAAAATCATAAAGGATATTAGGAAGAGTAACAAATAAGCTAATGTGGTAGTAAAATAAGATATGACAAAAGCATATGATAGAGTATCTTAGGTGTTTCCTACAAAAAATCTTATAAAGTTTGGTTTCGGTGAAATTATTATTGATATGGTGTACAAACTACTTGGTCATAATTTGTACTCAATTTTATTAAATATAAAAGCTCATGGATTCATTGAATCTACTAGAAGGGTAAAACAGGGTAGTCCTTTATCTCCAGTTTTGTTTGTACTAGGAGCTGAGGTTCTTACTAAAGACTCAATGATCTATATTAGATACCCAGATTCATACGTTATGGGGTTCCTAAATAGATTTCAGATATTAATCATTTGGCAAATTAAGACGATACTGTCTTATTTTCATTAGTTGATAAGAGAACTCTAAAGATGATGAAAAAAGTGCTAATATAGTATGAAAATAGTTCTGAACAACTGATTAATTTGGAGGAAGTATCTTTGATGTTCATGAGAGGAAAAATAGAATCCGAATAAGAAGCATTCAAAAGGTGATCAATATTAGGAACGACATTTTCCCTTTCATTTACCTTGGATGTCCTATGTTCAATAGCAGGAATATGATGGCTTATTTTGATTTATTTATTAGCAAGATCATGAACATATTACATTCTTGGCAAGGGAGGTTGCTTTCATTTAGGGGATCAGCACCGCTTATTAGTAATCTCCTGCAAAGTATCCCAATGCATTTGTTGTTCGTAGAAAACCCACCTATGGGAGTACTAAGACAGATACACAAGATATTTGCAAAATTCTTTTGGAATAATAATGTTGAATGCAAATGCAAGCATTGGGTAAGATGAGAGACTCTTTATTTACCACATGAGGGAGGTTTGGGATTTAAGATCATTATTTGATGGATGCCTTTTTTTTAAAAATAGTGGTGGAGTTTTAGAATAGGGGCTTCTCATGGACTTCGTATATGATTAACATGTACTGTAAGAAGAATCATCCTTTAAGTGCTCAATCTAGATATGAATCTCAAGTTTGAAAAAAGATGACTGCAGTTAGGGAATTGCTAGAGCACAAGACATGGTGGTAAATTAGGAGTGGGAATGATAGCTACTGGTTTGACAATTGAACTTTCATTAGTGTCTTATATCATGTCATACCAAAGCAACAGAAGTAGAAGAGGTTGAAGTGAAGAATTTTGCAAATGCAAATGGATGAAAAAGGATTAATTGAAAATATAGTTACCAATTGATGTGGTGGAATATATTATACAACACATATGTAACACCCCCAAACTTTCCTAGACCAAATTCAGACGTTGCATGAAAACCATAAAAAACTAATTTTTTTCTGTTTTAGACGATCCACACAATGGACGGTTGGTGGAACCAACGAACATTTGTAGAGGGTCGTAGGTTGCAACAGGTTTCTTCCAAGGGTAAACAACGAGATATAGGATGACCCGTTGAAACTAACAACGAGCCGTCCTGTCTTCCGTTGAATCCCGAGTTCAGAGGATTATCGGACCTTTCCCTAAGAAAATGAGAGGGAACAACGACCCGTGATTACTACCAACGAGCCGTTGCTACCACCTGTCATCCATTTCTAGACCCCAAAAATGTGGAATGCAGTGGATACAACAACCCGTTGGTTCTTCCAACGAGTCATTGTTATGACTCGTTGTCTTCATGCCCAGTTTTCCTACCTATTCCAACGGAAGGTATCAATGACCCATTGTTTGTTCAGAAGGATCATTGTACCCTCCCGTGAGTCACCCCAGTGAACTTAGTTTCTGAACTTAGAAACCACGGCTAGCTTCAATGGGCCGTCATTTTGACCAACAACCCATTTTGAGGCCCGTTGGTTCCTGCCGGCCAGATTTCTGATTTTAATCCCGGGGTTAATTTAGTATTTTTCTAGTTTTATTAACTTGAAACCTCATCGTTTTGGGTTCATATAGGAGGGAATTAAAGGGCCAGAATGATCCTTTCCATTCATTCCTCTCAACTCCCTCAAGAATAGAACGTAAGAACTTCTCTGAAAGCACAAAGGAAGAGGAAAGAGTTTGACATTCTTCTAAGTTTTTCTCAGGGATTTTCACCAGGGTTTCTTCTAAAGGTATGTGAAAATTCAGCAAGGAGATTGTTCTCCCCTTGCATCCCCTAAAAGTCTCTCTCTATTCACTTTCAATCTTAGCCCTGAGATGCGAATTTGAAAATATTGTTATCGTTCTTTAATTAATTCATGTGGAATCCTATACTATGTTAATTGTAGATATTTTCCACTAGTTTGTAACTAAAATGATGCTTTTCCGAGTGAATTAGAAATTTAGCCCTAGCTCTTGTAAAGTTAGAAACTAGAACCCTTTTTAAGCATTGTATTCTTGAGAATTGCTTGCATCTTTCAGAGTTAGGGGCTCCTATAATAATTGTATGTGTTAGAAACTAAGTTACATGTGTTTTAGTTAGAAAGTCTATGTACTCTGTATTACTCAGAATTGTCGGTCTAGCCTTAGTTATATTTTAGCAGACCTTCGGGTTAACCAGAATAATTTCAGTTGATTAGTTTGACTACAGTTTTCTTCCGAGGTTTCAGTGGTTCCTCTCAGTTATCAGAATAAGATTTAGAATATAGATTATTTGGTACATTAGACGGTCATGACACCTAGTTATAGCTCTGACCAGCCCCAGGACCCTAGTTCAGTTTTTAGTTGGTTCTTTAGACGGCTACAATGCTCCTTGTTGAGAAGCTCTGACTAGTCTTGGAACACCAGTTTCCAAATCCGGTCCTATAAGATGCTCAGGGTTCTCTCAGACAGTATCCCTGAGTCAGTTATATTCTTGGATCCCAGTATCGAGCTATCCATTTGACAGTAGTAGTCATGGTAGAATTATCCAATGGGAGTAGGACGTAGCACCGAGAGGGTCGGGGTTCCAGTGCACCCAGGTTCCAGAACTACGTTTCCACCGTAAGTTATATTTGTTGGCCTCATGGCCCAGACCATGATCTCACAGTCTATGACTTTATACCCTACAATGTATATTAGGTCCTACCGACGGGGTGTGTACATCGGACTCCATGTCTAGATCACATGGTTATATATCGGTTATAGCCTCTCCCACTAGTCATTCCAGTCTAGTTTCAGAATAAGCAGCTCAGTTCAGTTTCAGCTCTATCAGCTTAGCTCAGATTAGTACAGTATCTCAGACTCAGAACTTTCAAACTTAGGGCATGTTTTTGTCCACCAGATAGGGTCATCTTGACCATCTCAGTTTACTTCAAATTCTTTAGTTCAGTTTATCAGTTGGTCATTGCATTTCATTTAAGTTCAATAACCTATATATTTATCATTATTCTTCTCTCACTTACTCAGTACATTCAAAGTACTAACGCATACTTTTATGTTATATCATTTCATGATACAGTTGCAGGTTCTCAGACCCAGCACCGATAGCCGATTTTGTTCGGATCTCTCTATCAGCAGCAACAATGTGAGTCCTCATATTTCGAGAGCGTTATTTCATTCATTTCAGTTTTCATTATCATTATCAATTAGACTTAGAGTTAGCTAGAGGCTTGTCCTAGAAACTCCACAGTTAGATGGCTTTCAAACACATACTTGAATCAGATTCTTATATATTTTAAATCTCTATATTCAGTTTTTAATTTTCCTAAATGCTATTATGTATTATTCCAAGTTTCCACTGTGCATGATTACTCAGAGTACTAGTGTATGATAGACCAGGGGTTGACTTGGGGTCACTTATCACTTCAAGTACCGTGTTACGTCCAGGGTGTAGGCTCGGGGTGTGACAAACTTGGTATCAGAACCCTAGGTTTAGAGTATCCTTGGAAAGGCTGAAAGCCGCATCTAGTAGAGTCCCTTTCATGGGTTTGAAGCGCGCCTTACTTATGAAAAGAAGGCTATAAGATGTTATTATGAAAAAACTTCCTTTTGTTCGTACACCTTATCGTGCGTTAAAGTTTAATTCTAGAAACGCTCTTCTAACTCGTGCTCTATTTCATTTCAGTGAACCATTCCTCCCAGACGCGGTAACTGAAAAAGGGCCGTTAACGCCAACAGACCTGCCCCACTAACCTCGTGCAACACTAAACTTTCGAGCCACAAATGGGGTAATGTAGGAAAAAGTAGCATTGCGGTAACCGAAAAGGGCCACCAACAGACCTGCCCACTCAACCTCGGCAGCTCCTCAAGATGATTCCATATATATCGCTGAATCTGGGAGAGCCATCTAATTGCTGTCCCAAACCGTCACCGACTGTGTGAACCAATGTGTGGTGCCATGAACACTAATGGGTCTCATAGCAGCTCTAAGGGTGTGGGATTTCACCCAAATGAACCCTCCATCATTTTAGGGATCCAAAGTAGGGGAGGAGCCCCAAGAGTTCATGGATGAAATCAGAAAGATTACCCATATTATGGGTGTCGCCCTCTTCCGAGAGTGCCACCGATGCCTACCATGCTCTTAAAGGGGTAGCCCAGATTTGGTATGGAGTAGTGGAATGAGGGGCGACCAGCGGGAGCAGGACCGGTGGAGTGGGAGTTGTTCAATACAGGCTTTCCGGACAGACTTTTTCCTCGAGAGCTTAGGGAGGCCAAGATAACAGAGTTTATGAACTTAAGGCAAGGAAATAGAACAAAGCGGGAGGAGTATGCTTTAGGAGTTTACCAGGCTATCAAAGTACGCCTGAATAGCGGTAGCCGAGCCAAGGGCTCGCATGTTGAAGTTTGTGAATGGAATGTCTAACCTTGTTCTTAAGGAGTGCAGAACAACAATGCTGATTAGAGACATGGATCTCTCCGCCCCAATTGTCTATGCCCCACGCATTGAGGCCGAAAACTAAGGGATATGGAGAGAAAGAACAAACGGGAAAAGACTGGACAGTCAGGGACATGACTATCAGAGATCTAGCAGTGGAAGCCGCCCACAGCAGCAACAACAGCAATAGAGGGCCCCAACACACTAGTTCAGTTAGTGCCCCTACCTTGTCCCATCAAGACCGAGCGGAGCATCCGGGTTCTCGCCTTAGACTCACAATATAGAGAACATGTATCCAGCTTTCCCTAAGTGGTCACCCAGGAGAATGCCTTCTAGGGACGAGAGGGCTTTGGGTGTGGACATCTTGGGCACAGGCTTAGGAGTGCTCGCGCCAGGTGAGGAGATCACAATCCACCAAATCATCATCCCTAATAGGCTGACCAACTCAAACAGCCAACACATCGTATAGATGGCAGTCACGAATTGTTCTATGCCTCTATCTTCCCATCAGGATCAGGAGAGCCTATGACGTAGTTACTGCATGTTGCATCTCTTCTATCTAGATGTGTATTCCTCTATATCCGTAGAGCCACTCTTTCAATTTTGACTCTTATATAGCAAAGCAAACTTTAATATCAGTCTAGAGGTCCTCTCAACCATTCTCGCCCCCCACCCCAGTTGGCGAGTCAATTAGAGCCACCGGGTATATAGAAACTTCCTAGTCTCAGTCCTGAATAAAGTCATCCCAGCTGACCTCGTAGAGTTAGACATGTATTTTGACCTTATCCTTGGAATGGATTGGTTACATCTAAATATGCCTCGCTTGACGGTGCAGACCAGAGTTTTTAAGTTCCGCCTAAATGAGCCGTTGTTAGAATGGGATGATCGTAGTTCGCCTAAGGGTAGTTTATTTCACCTAAGGCCCAGAAACTCATTTCCAAGGGATGTATTAATCATCTGGTTCGGGTCAAGGATTCCAACTCTGAGATCCCAACCATCCAGTCGGGCCTCGTGGTCACGAGTTCCCGCATTTTTCCCGAGGATCTTCCCGAAGTTCCCCTAAATGGGAAATAGACTTCTGGGATAGATGTCCTCCCAGATACTCAACCCATCTCCAACCATCCTTATAGAATGGCTCCAGCTGAGCTTAAGGATTTGAAGGAGTAGTTAAAAGATCTTCTTGACAAGGGTATTATCGCACCCTGCATCTCTCCTAGGGTGCTCTAGTAATATTCATGTGTAAGAAAGATGGTGCTCCCCAGAATATGCATAGATTACCATCATTGAACAAAGTCACAATCATGAACAGGTATCCCCTACCCAGAATTGATGATCTGTTTGACCAACTTCAGGAAGCCAGTTGTTTCTCCAAGATTGATCTCAGTTAGGGTACCATCGCCTAAAATTCAGAGAGTGTGACATACCGAAAACAACTTTTAGAACTCGGTATGTTCACTAAGAGTTTGTGGTGATGTCCTTCAAATTAACAAACACCCCAGTAGCCTTCATAGATTTAATGAATGAAGTCTTCAACTGGACATGTTCACATTGTATTTATCGGTTTCCATATTCTATTATACTTCAAAGATGAGGAAGAGCGTGCCAATCACCTAAGATTAGCATTATAGACACCTAGACCGCCAATTATTCTCCAAGTTCAGCAAGTGCGAATTTTTGTTAAAGTCCGTGACTTTATTAGGTCGCTTGGTCTCAAGTGAAGGAATACAAGTAGATTCCTTCACAAGATAGCAGCAGTGAAGGATTGGCCTAGGCCTACCTCTCCTACTGAAATGAGTAGTTTCCTGGGCTTAGTGGGTTACTACCGACAGTTTGTGGAAGGCTTCTCCTCTATAGCATCTCTTCGACTAAGTTAACTCGGGACAAGGTAAAATTTTAGTGGTTGAACGAGTGTGTGAAGAGTTTCCAAGAGTTAAAAACTCGACTCACCACTGCTCTAGTTTTAACCTTACCGGAAGGAACATATGGGTTGGTTGTTTATTGTGATGCTTCTAGAGTTGGACTTGGATGCGTTTTTTGATGCAAAATGGCAAAGTGGATAGCCTACGCCTGTGCAGCTCAAAGTTCATGAGAAGAATTATCCAACTCATGACATGGAGTTGGCAGCGGTGGTTTTTGCGCTAAAGATATGGAGGCATTATTTATATAGAGCTCACATAGATGTATTTATAGATCATAAGAGTCTCAATACGGTTGAACTATAAGAATCTAAATCATGTCGAGGAGGTGGTTGAGTTGCTAAAAGACTACGACGTGAAAGTGTGCTTATATCACCTGTGCAAAGACAATGTGGTGGTTGATGCCCTAAGCCAAGTGTCTATGGGTAGCGTGGCTCATGTAGAAGAATGTAAAAAGAAGTCAGGCGAAGGATATTCATAGGCTAGCCCGGTTAGGGGTGCAACCGTCGATTCACCAAGGTGTGTGGTAATGCAGAAGGGGTCGGATTTACCCTGGTAGTTGAAGTTAAGTCCAGACAAGATGAAGATCTAGTTCCTACTTAAACATAAGGAAGGCTTCGTAGAAGGAGGTTGAGGCTGGAAGGGGGAGATGGGAAGCCCGCTACGCCGAAGGTTGTGTGTACCGATGTTGTGAGTTGAGACAACAGATAATGGTTGGGAGGCATGCAACTGAGATACTCCATTCAACTCGATGCTACAAAAAATATACCACCGACCAAGGGATATTTATCGGTGGAACGACATGAGCATTGCTGAATTTGTAGCCAAGTGCCCAAATCAAGCAAGAAATTAAGGTAACACCAGACTATGAGGTATGACTTAGGATATCAATATACCCACATGAAAGTGGGAAGAAGTAAACATGGACTTCATTATGGGTCTACCTCGAACTCGTCGACAACATGATTCAATCTGGGTGATAGTAGACCAGATGACTAAGTCAAGACATTTCCTCCTACCAAACCACAAATTCAGCTAAGGACAATGCTATTTTATCCGGGAACTGTTAGGACTTTCACAGGTGCCATTATCCATTATCTTAGAAAGAGGTACCCAACTTACCACTCACTTATGGAAGTCTTTTCAGAAAGGACTAGGTACCCAGGTCAATCTCAAGACAACTTTCACCAAGCAGACCGTAGATGGACAAGCGGAGCGCAATTATCTCAGATCCTAGAAGATATGCTGAGGGCTTCGTATGATCGATTTCAAGGGCAGTTGGGATTTCCACTTGCCTCTCATCGAGTTCGCATACAAATAACGCCAATACTCTAGCATTTAGATGGCCCTATTTGAGGCATGTATTATATGGTAGGAGATGCGTATCTCTCATAGTGTGGTTTCGAGGTTGTAAGGCTACTCTAATAGGGCCGCATCTACAGTTCATGAGGCAATGAAAAAGTTCATCATCCAAAAAAGGTTGAAAACAGCTTAGAGCCATCAAAAATCTTATGCCGATGTTCGAAGAAGAGAGTTGAGTTTGCAGCTTGATGAGTGGGTATACTCAAAATTTCACCCATGAAAGGGGATGAGGTTTGGAAAAAGGAAAGCTTAGTCCTGTGTATGTGGGACCCTACAGGATTTTGAGGCGAATCAACAAATGTGGCCTATGAGTTAGAACTACCTCTTCAGAATTAGCAGTCGTGCACCCAGTCTTCCATGTCACTATTGAAGAAAGCGCACTGGGTGATCCAACACGCGGGTGTCATTGGAAAGTGTGAAGATAAAGGATATTCTCTCTTACGAACAAGTTCTAGTTTAGATCCTTGACCGTCATATTCGTAAGCTGAGAAACAAAGAAATCACTTCGATGAAAGTTTTGTGTAGGAATCTACTAGTTGAGTGAGCCACATTGGAAGTAGAAACGTATATGAGCGGCCGCATACCCTCACTTGTTCTCTCTCGCCCAGTTCCAAAATCAGGTACTAAATCCTTTCTCAGTACTCTACTCAGTTCCGTACGCATCAGCTCTATTTAGATTTCCTATGTGCATCGTAGTTGCATCAGCTCTGTTAGTACGGGTTAAGCCGCTTTGAGCGTTTACCCTTCAAAACCGCTCATAGCCTCAATTTTAGAAATTTCAGCTCTTTTCCTAGTTTTGGTCTTCATTCGAGGACGAATGATCCCAAGGGAGAGATATTGTAACACCCCTAAAACTTTCCTAGACCAAATTCAGACGTTGCATGAAAACCATAGGGAAACCAGAAAATTTTTCTATCTCGACGTATCCACACAACGGACCATTGTAGAGGGTCGTGGGTTGCAGTAGGTTTCTTCCAAGGGGAAACAATGAGACATAGGATGACCAGTTGAAACTAACAATGAGTCGTCCTGCTGTCCATTGAATCCTGAGTTCAAAGGATTACCGACCTTTCCCCGAGACAACGAAAAGGGAACAACGACCCGTGGTTACTAACAACGAGCCGTTGCTACCACCTGTCACCCAGTTCCAGACCACAGTAGTGTGGACGACGAGGGATACAACGACCTCGCTGGTTCTTCCAATGAGTCGTTGTTATGACTCGTTGTCTCCATGTCCAGTTTTCCTACCTGTTCCAATGAAAGGTATCACGACCCATTGTTTGTTCTGATAGATCATTGTACCCTTTCGTGAGTTACCTCCCAGTGAACTTAGTTTCTGAATTTAGAAACCACGACTAGCATTAACGAGCCGTCGTTTTGACTAACGACCGGTTCTGAGGCCCTTGGTTCCTGTCGACAAGATTTCTTGTTTTAATCCTAGGTTATTTTAGTATTTTCCTCAGCTTTCTTAACTTGAAACCTCATCTTTTTGGGTTCATATAGGAGGGAATTAAAGGTCCAGAACGAACCTTTCCATTCATTCCTCTCAACTCCCTCAAGAACAGAACGTAAGAACTTCTCTGAAAGCATAGAGCAGGAGCAAAGGGTTTGATATTCTTCTCAGTTTTTCTCAAGGATTTTCATAGGATTTCTTCACAGTATATGGGAATTCAACAGGGAGATTGTTCTCCCCTTACGTCCCCCAAAACTCTCTCTCTGTTCACTTTCAGTCCTAGCCCCTGAGATTGCAAATTTGAAGATATTGTTATTGTTCTTTGATTAATTCATGTGGAATCCGATCCTATATTAATTGTAACTATTTTCCACTAGTTTGTAACTAAAAGGATGCTTGTCCCAGCAAATTAGAAATTAAGCATGGAATTCTTGAGAATTGCTTGCATTTTTCATAATTAGAGGCTCCTATAATAATTGTATGTGTTAGAAACTCAGTTACATGTGTGTTAGTCAGATTCAGTTAGAAAGTCTATATACTCTGTATTACTGTAATTGTCGTCTAGCCTCGCTAGATTCAGCAAACCTTCTGCTAACCGTATCAATGTCGTAATGAACAGTTTGACTACAGTCTTTTTTCGAGGTGTCAGTAGTTTCAGTTATCAGAATCACAAATTCAGAATATAGATTATTTTGTCCATTAGGTGGTCATGACATTCTAGTGATAGCTCGACTAGCCCTTAGAACCTGGCCACTTTTAGTTGGTTCTTTAGACGACTATGATGCTCCTTGTTGAGCGCTCTGGTTCACCCCCGTAACACCAGTTTCCAAATTCGATCCTATAAGACGCTCAAGATACTCTCAAACACTATCCCTGAGTTAGTTGCGCCCTTGGGCCCCAAAAAGATTGAGCTATCCGGCTGCGCAGTAGTCATGGTAGAGTTATCCAAAGGAGTAGGACTTAGCACCGAGAGGGATGGGGATCCAACGCACCCAGGTTTCAGAACTACGTTTCCACCGTAAGTTATATTTATTGGCCTCATGGACCCAGATCGTAATCTCACACCATGCCTTTTATATCTCGGCAAGGTATATTGGGTCGCATCGACGGGGTGTGTACATCATTCCCACTTCTAGCTCACGTAGTTATATGTCGGTTATAGCCTCCCACTAGTCAGTCCAGCCCAGTTTAGAATAAACAGCTCAATCTAGCAGTTTCAGCTCTATCAGCTTAGCTCAGATTAGCATAGTATCTCAGACTCAACTTTCGCACTTTGGGCATGTTTGTCCACTGCATTAAAGGGTCATCTTGACCATCTTGGCTTACTTCATTCTTCAATTTCATTATCAGTTGGTCATTGCATGTCATTTCAATGCTCATCTATATTTATCATTATGCTTCTCTCACTACCAGTACATTCAAAGTACTGACGCATACTTTATGTTGTATCGTTTTCATGATACACCAAGGTTCTCGACTCAAAGACCGGTAGCCGATTTCATTCGAATCGCTCAATCAGCAGCTAGTAGTTTGAGTCCTCATATTTCGAGGGTGTTATTTCATTCATTTCAGTTTGCCTTTAATAATATCAGTTAGACTTAGAGTTATCTAGGGCTTTCCTCTTAACTCCTTAGTTAGATGGCATTCTAATTTTACTTGATTTCGTGATTCTAAGATATTTTAAATCTCTATATATTTGGGTTTTAAATTTTCCTAAATTATCATGTATTATTCCAAATTTCCGTTGTGCATGTTTACTCGCAGTAACAATGTATGTAGACCAGGTTGACTTGGGGTCACTTGTGACTTCAAGTACGCGTTGTTACGCCCGTGTAGCTCGCGTGACAACATACCTCCATTTAAAAAATGAAGAGCTGAATAGTACATGATGGATGTTAGAAAAGAATGAGAAGTTTCCAGTTAAATCAACTTGGGAATATATAAGAGTCAGATGAAAAGAGAAGATCTCACATGTAGCCTCAAAGACCACCATTACAATCTCATTCTGCTTGTGGTGACCTGGAGGTTTTAAAATCTCTAAAGATAATTTGATACAGAGGTTGGGGATAACTCCAATATACAAGTATTGGTATTGCATAGATATTAAATAGGATACACAACTCATATTTTTCTAACAACTCCTATAGCTTTCAAGCTTTGGAGTTATTTTTCTTCACGTGCAAGTATTAATTGCTCAGAAGACAATTGTCAAAGTTCATCATTAAATGGGGGATTGTGCCTTGCAAGGAAATAATGAGACATATAATAGATGCAGTTCTAATCACCATAATAAGAGATTTATGGAAAAAGGAGAAAGGACCTAAAGAATAGCAAGCAAACATCATTTAATGTAATTAATATACTTAGTTACTAATGCCATATAACAGCTGAGTACGACACTATACCATACTTTTAATACCCCTAAAACTCAAAATCCACTCAAATAAATTAGGAAAGTCTGAAAATATGAAGAAAATTCCTCGTAACGACTCAACTTAACGGAAGTCTTTATGAGACCTAACGCACTCATTGCTAGTTGGGAGGAGGGAAGGTAAAGGGAAGTATTGAGGCAGTGTACTTGACGATGGACCCCATGATTCATGGTCCGTCCTAACGAGTCGAGGCAATCATTGCTAGTGGGATGAGAATTTTCAAAGTTGAGGTAGTGTATTTGATGGATGACCACGACTTGTGGTCACCACTAACGAGTCATAGGTTGCCCGTGATGAACCCAGGCGCATCAGACGACCAGTATACTTAACGGATCGTGTGACGAATTGTGGTCGAGGGGACGACTCGCTAAGTGACCCGCTAGGACCCCGTTGACCAAGCTTAGAATTTTGCAAGGGTTATTTTAGTAATATCCTATCTACTTAGTCCCTAAACTACGTCATTTTAGACATAAAATTAGACCTTTTAGCGGGATTAGACAGTTCCAATACTCATTCCTCACTCAAGCACTCCTAGGAAACAGATCGTAAGTTCTCTCCGGAGTTCTCAAAGCAAGAACTAGGACAACCTTCTTCTCCTCAAATTTCTCAAGAGGTTATTTCACTTATAACGATGTTCATGTATATTGTTGATATGGTCCCTATAAATCCCCTTTATTAAATTTTCAGGCTTATCCTGCCAAAAATGAATCTAAGCCCTAACTTTTGAGTTATAATTTTGATTAGTAAATTTCCTCTAGTGAATGAAGAATGCTTTGGGCTGAATTTTCTAAAAAAAAAAAACCACAAAAATAAAATAAATTATATATATATGTTGAGTAAACTTAATAAATGAGAATGTGACTTTTTAGTTCTATTGAGTGAAATTCCTAAAATTCTCGAAATTGCTCTACATTATGAAATTCCCATGTTGTGGGAGTAAGCGAGTTCTATTAGTCATAGTAGTCTAGACCAGCTTAGAACATAGAATTCTTCGTAATCATATCGCCTAGTCTCGGTCATAGTGTTAGAATACCGGTGATATTCAGTTTGACTTCAGTCTTGTCCTGAGTGTGATGGTGTCTCTTAATTATCAGAATCAGAGTCAGATTATAGCTATTTGGTCCACTTGGTTGTCATGACATTCTAGTTATACAACTCTATCACTCTGTGACCTTAGTTCATTTTCAGCTTGTTCTTAGACAGTTATGACACTTCCAAATAAGCTGCTCGACCAGTCAAGAAACTCCAATTTCAGAATATGGTCCGATAAGATTCTCAGGTACATGCAGTTATGCATCCTTAACTAATCTTGGACCCCAGCTTTGAGCTATCACTTAGTAGATCATTTTAGGTTTTCCAGCAAGAGTAGAGCGTAACACCAAGCGGGTCGGGATTCCAGCGCACTCAGGTTCCCAGAACTGTGTTTCCAGCGTAGGTTACAAATTATTGGCCTGATTGGCCCCAAACTTTTGTGATCACCCAGTTCATGCTTTATACCCTGGAAAGGTATATTGGGTCCTACCGGTGGGGTGTATACATCGGACTCCACGTCTAGTTCACGTGGTTATATGTCGGTTATAGACTCTCCCACTAGTCAGTCCAGTCTAGTTTCAAAAATAAGCAGTTAAGTACAGTATCTCAGATTTCCGTGTTTCAGACTTAGGGCATGTCCTTGACCACGACAGGTCATTTTGACCATTTCGCATTACATCGTGAGTTCGCCACTTTACCTCGTTGGTCATTGCGTGTCATTTCAGTTCGACTTTTACATGCAGTTATGTTTCTCCCACTTACTCAGTACATTCAAAGTACTGACACATACTTTTATGCTTTATCGTTTCATGAACAGCTGCAGGTTCTCGGGACCCAACGTTGTTAGCCGATGCTGTCGCATACCTCTCGCTGTAGAAACGTGAGTCCTCATCCTCCAAGGGCATCAGTTCATTATTCAGTTTTTTCTACATTGTTGTTAGTTATATTTCCGTGTTAGCTGGGGGCTTGTCCCAGCAACAACTTAGTTAGATGGCTTTCATATAGACATGATTTTCTTTAGATTTACAATATTTATCATGATGTTTAAACTTTATGATTCAGTCTAGCTGTTATGAACATTTTACGTTATCACTTTAAAAGCTTCCGCTATACATGTTTTACTTAGTATACCATTGTATGATAGACCAAGGGTTGACTTGGGGTTACTTGTGACCTCAAGTACCGTGTTTCGGGTCTGTGGTGTACACTGGGGCGTGACAATACTTTAACTCATACTCCAAGAGATTGGATAGATTTAGTGAACTACTTTGATAGGTATAAATCAAGAATCTTCTACAAGAATATCACCTGACTCCCCCACAAAGGGACCGAAATGCACATCATAGAGCTCAAGGGGTTAATCCAGGTAGGAGCATATATATCTTTTTCTTAAGGAACACAGAAGGAGATCTTGGGTATGCTCAAGCTGGTACAAATATAGAAACAGAGGCTACAATAATAAAGGAGGCAATTGCTCATTGTGTAGTGACAAACATAAGACAAATAACGGTGAAAACAGATTCCTTAATTCTAAAAACTATGCTATAATGGAGTATAAAAATTACCTGGAATATTAAAGTCCTATAAAAGATACAAAGCAATTCATAACAATATCAGATACAAATATGACATACATACATGGAAGAAAATTAAATGGAGGACTACCGGTAATCTAGCATTTGAAAGGGCTAGAAGAATAGAAATTAACAATATTAATAAATTACCAAGAAGGAAAAAATAGATAATCAACTCAGATAAGAACTAGTATCCTAATTTATAGATTAAAATAAAGTTTATCAGATGAGAAACTCATACCACGAACATGATCCGAGCCTCCAAGGAGGATCTATATATGAATAAAGAAAGAGACATATCTAGAAATGAAGAGATCGTAGATAGACAAAGCAAGATAAAAGAGAGGAAGAGACACTTATCAGGGATTGCAAAACTGTCTGGTTGGAAGATTGCTGGTACACATCTCTTGAAATCAAATATGACGAAGTAATGATGCCAAATCGAGCCTAACACAAGACAAAGAGAAATGTATTATGTTAATACAAAAAGGTCTTTCTTATTTATGCATATTAGGCCTGATTTTTTCAATCCAGTCTAAATTTACAATTGATATAGTTTTTTTGGCTGTAATTTGGGTTCTAACTATTTCGATTCGGCCCAAATTCCTTGTAAACTTTGATTCCATATGAATAAAATTATAGTCATAGGGCTTTTCCAACTAAGAAAAAGTATTAAAACTGCATAATAATTATATGTAAATATGAATAATGCTAAATAAATATTTGAACATGGTAAAAGTGTATATTTTTTTCTCAAAAAAAAAAAAAAAGAAATTTAGCTTGATAATAAACAACGTTTAGTTGAAAATTGGATTCAATTTAAAAAGCACTTTATAGTTAAAAATATTGAGTTAAATAGTTATTAATTTGGTACAATTATAGAATAATTGTGTAATAAATCTCAATCAACGAACATTTTAAATTAAATAAAATTGTATTAGACATGTATGAAATTATTACACTAGAAATTATATTTGCATCTCTTGTGCATGAACATGACCCTTCTAATTGCTTTTTTATGAAAATTCAATGCAATCATTTTTCACCTCAATATTTTGGAATTATTGTTATGAATGATAAATTCTTCATCAACATTTGAGCAGCACTCCTATATCCATATTTGTAGGGAAGAAGCAAACCACCTATTCTGCAATATTAGGTAGAAATCCTAAGATAGTGCCTCACACTAAGTAAATAAATCTTGAGATACATCTATACCCCAGGAACAGTCATTAAAAAGGTTAGTTCCAATCAAATAAAAATCTTTCTTGCAGATTTGCCTCCCACTATTCTCACAAGTGAATAAAGCTCATGAATAAAGAATAGAATCACAAAACTAATGGTATTAAGATCATCTAATCAATTATGACTTCGAAACACATCTTTATACTAATTTCCTTAATAGATATTTGGTTTGGAAAGTACTCCATCATCAACTTTGATAAAGCTTCAGGATCATACCCAAAATTACTAGCACTGACACATTGTAAGCCTAAAATAATGATAAATTACCTTAAGCCAAAAATAATCTATGTCATTTACTTGCAAATACATCATGTGGAGTGAGATTCAGCTCTCTATTCATCATAAATGACATGTCACAATTCGAACATAGATCCGAATTGAGACACGGGATAAAGAATTCTGCAGAGACTTCAAGTCGATCCATAGCATGAACATGATATCCAAAATCTAAGAACGCTTGGAGGACTAACATGCATAATAAAGTGGAAGTATGAAAATACCATAACATTTAAACACATAACACAAGGCTGAAAATTAAATACATGTTATGTCTGAAAGCCTTGATTACTGGATTTTGAAAGAAGGGACAAGACCCTCAACTAACTCACTATAGCCTGGGAAGTTGTACAAACAGTCACAATTATAAAGAGCCTCAAGTATTAATATCACCAAACTAGACTGAAGATGCTGCCGCCATACTCCATACCATGATTGAGCCTGAAAGACCTGACTCGCATTTTGTTAATACACATATAGACAAATAGTATAGTAAAAGTAAAACGCTACAGCCACTAACTATACAAATTATATACTATGAAATATAATCAAGATAAAATCTGAGAGTATACTTTTGTATGGTATCAAATAAGTGATTCAATATATCCAAGATCAATATAATTCAATTAAATAATCCAAAGTTAAAACTAAGCAATCATAAATAAATGGGAGGTTGGTCAATCTGTTGAAAACAATATCACACCAAGAATATATAAATCAAAATCATATATCAATGAGGAGACTTATTTATAAACCTGGCACGTCACTATGCTACTACGTGATCCTAACTATCACTGGCAGAGTCAACCAGCCTTTTGTTGTGGTTGGTGACGCGCCAAGATAAGGGAGTAATGCCATGTCCTTAAAGGGTGTCATGAAGTTCTGTGCATAAAGGTAAACTCATTAATAAAATTTTGCGCACTGTAAGCTTGATCAGACCCCAGTCACCGTGATGGCACTACTCTGTGCACATATATGTTTCATCATTTTTCAATTTAGCCACTTTACTGCCCAGGGACAAGCTTAATTCACAACAAAGCATATAAATCAAAATTATAACATGAGGAGCTTGGCTCTGCAAACCTAAGTAACATGTTGGAAGTATGGAGCTCAGACTAAAAAATCGCTGTGTGGTGTTAATGAATAATGAAATGATAAATTTGAAAACATGCCTTGATATATCGTCATTAATAATATCTGAAAGATTGACTATTGGAAAATCAAACATATATAGTAATCAAAATCACAGTTTCATCGCATACATCTTTCATGCTAATATATTATAGATTCACCTGCAAATCTATAGATAATATAATAAAGGGAATAAACCAAAAAAATCAACAACTTCAACTAATCTTATCACGTTTCGCTTTTCATTTTTCGCCCTGTCATTTTTTGTGTTCTGTTTGTTTGTTTCTAAAATTGATTTTTGATTTTCTGTATATATTTTTTTTTAAAAACATAACTGGACTGCAAAAAATATTTTTACAATTCCTCTAACGCCAAACTAAAGCTTCATTAGGAAGAATTAGTTTATAGATTGAATATAATTGGAAAAAAAATATAAGCTAATAAAGTTAGTAGTTTAAAGGCAGAAATTCACATATTATTATTGAAAGCAGCAAAACAGTATATAAGTTATCATTGAAGGCACAAATAGAGATCATAGATTAAGTTGAAATTAAGAAAGACCTTAATCTTTATTGGCTGTTATAAGGGATATTGAATATGCGTGGAAATTTCTATTTCTGCAATTAAATGAACATTAATAATAACAAATCAATTGATCTCCAAGCAGTTTTTTGTTAAAGTTAAATTAAGCTAGTTTGAATGAATTAGGAATTCAAACCCAAAATAATTACTTAAATTTTAAAGATAAAACAAACTGCTTAAATAAAGTATTTCATTTTGTGTTAAAAAACAGCCTACAATTAGCCTGGTAACTAGAATAAACTGTATCAGAAAATCAACCAATCAACTGAATGAAAAATCAACCAATTCAATTATAGTTTGTTCTGTGTCGTAATATGCGAAAAAAATTAAAGGCCAAGTCTGTCTAAATAAAACTGAATCAAAATCTAATGTCAATTTCAATATACTTAAAATTGGAAACATAAATTGTAATGGAAAATAAGCTGGTAAACATGCGCCTGGCCAATCGCGGTTCCGTTTATCAGAATATGCCAGATGCTCGCGGTTCATGATTGAGTACTGTAGAATTTACGTTAAGGTGCCTCTGATTTGGTCAAATCGTAGCCTCTGCCAAATTGGGCAGGGCTTAGCAGAGTGTGGTTTGTTACAACTTCAGCACCCTACCATCTGGGTAAATCATTATTACTTCCTCTCAGTCCTGGGTGGTTTGGCTAGAGCATTGAGGAAATTTTCAAGACACTCCCACAAAGGTTCATGCACATGAGTTGGAATGCTAGAATAGGTTACCCCCTGAAACTGCAATTTAAGCTAAAGACAAAGAGACCTTAGAGTCAGAAACAGACACTCTTGGGCAAAGAACTGAAAATACTTCAAACGTTAGATGGCTAAGAGGAAAATAATGAGTTGTACTTGGGTTAACATTTGTGGTACTTCCACAGACTTCCTTCCTTGGCTTTTAGCTCAAAACTACATCAAATAGCTGTCATGAGATCTACAGAGAATTACATGGCAACATCCATTGTATCTCAAAGAATGCTGGGCTTCAATGGATATTGTTCATATCAAAGATCCTGCAAGTCGCAACTACAATCACTTTCACCAGTCCAAATTCATCTGGCTATCATCAGAAAATTCTTTCCTTCTTCCTATGGGAATCTGAACATTTGCCGGTTCTACCGCTCACCATCTGCACGATTATTTGAAAGCGCTTTTTTTACTGTACTATCTTCACCACGACCAGCTCACAAATGACTCATTAGATCTAACAACGAGTCATTCCTAGACCCCCTCACCACATGATCCTATGCCGCGGTAACTCCGACTACGGGTGGATACCTCGGAGTTGTTGGACCCTCCAACGACTTATACCACGGGTCGTTCTAAGAGAATCTTCTAATTTTTTTGCTATTTTTCATTTCAACTCCTGAGTCGAGGATTAGGCACTTTGGGATATTACAATATCCCCGAGAACATTCCATCCTCGAATGGGTGAACATATTGAAAATATGAGAAATGCAACTACCATGCCAAATACTGGAATATTTAAACTGAAAACTGATAGACTGACTGACCTGACCAGATTACATGACTGGACTAAATTCATGAATCAAACATATATACATTGACATAAAAGAAACTCGGAACACATAAACCGAACATGAATCTGATAGAATACTAAGGAGTAAATTGATACCTCAAGCTGGAGCTGAGCCGAGAGGGAATAAATGCGGGTATCTAGCCATCATATCTCTTTGGCTTCCCAAGCATAGATCCTCTGAACATGTTGATTCCTCCATAAAACATTTCGACCGAGGCTACTTGTTTCATAGCTCAACCTGATGATCAAGTATTTTACCGAATCTCTCGTAGCTGAGGCTATCCTTCGCACCTACGCTTCCTACCGGAACAACCAAAGTCGGGTCACCTAATCACTTTTGGCAGCGATACACAGAAAACTAGATGAATGAAAGCCACCCCGAGGGCAACTCCAACTCATAGGCCACCTTGCCAGCCCGTTTCACAATCCGGTATGGACCAATATAACGGGGACTGAGATTTTTCTTTCTTCTGGACCTCATCACCCCTTCATGAGAGATACCTCCAAACACCTAATCATCAACTTCAAACTCCGCCTCCCGCTTCTCACATCCGCATAAGACTTTTGACAACTCTGAGCTATTTTCATCCTGTCCCTTAGAAGATAAATGTCACGACCCGAACATAGGCCCGGATCGAGATACGGGACTAAGAACCTCGAGAGGCTCCAAGCTGACCCATGGCATGAACTTGAAATTTGAATTCAACATAATTAAATGAAAGTCTAACATTTATAATAAAGGATAAGTCTATAATATCACAACATCTGAATACATAACACTAGGTGAAACAAAATACATGCTATGTCTGAAAACCTTCTACTACTGACGAGTTGATGGGACAACACCCCAACTAATCAGCTATAGTTTAAATTGAAAATACTTCATACAAATGATAAATGACCTCGAAGATGAGGACTCACCAACTGAGACTTGAAGATGTTAATACCAAGAGTCTGGCTACTAGCGGACTGGGAGCCTAGATATCCGAGCCCGTATTTATTTAAGTGTCACATTACATGTAATGTACCAAGTATGTAAGGAAAGTAAAACCACTAAGTAAGTAAAATCAAGATCATGCATAACATAAAAATATTTCATCACAAGAGTTTGAGAGTAGGCTTGCATGCTATTATCTAAAAGCAATTTAATCATAACCGAATGTCATAACTGAATCGAATGACCCAAAGATGATAATTGATATCATAAGTAAAAATCGAACATTGGTTCAAACTCGCTGAAAACATAATAATATGACCGATGAACATGCCTAGCGAACATATGAGGAACAATGGGAGACCTAACATAACCGACATCACCACGATAAAGCTTGTATGGTCCCAATTATTACACTCAAGTGGACAGAGCAGTTCAAAGCCTTGCAAGGGCTAAGGAAACTACCATGATATCAATATCGTCAAGGCCCTTGGGGGCAAAGGGAAGCCTGGGCTACAGGAGGCCCCAAACTATATATGGGAACCTACCTTGGCGCGTAGTTTAGAGGCATAGGGTTGAATGACTCTTAACCTACTCGGTGCAAGACACTACTCCCAAAATATGCATATGTTTCCATCGCTTTTCAATGAAGATGAAACATCATCTAGTGACAAAGCGACTCAGAATAAAACATTTCCAACGAAATCATTCATGAGGAGCCTTGTCTCAAACCATAGCAGAAGCTGAAAGAGTGGGAGTCTCGACTCCAAAATCATGTGGTAAGCTAATAACACAAACAGGAAGCTAAATCATGAAACATACTTGATTATACGAAAGCCATCCAATAATTAAACATGATTGAAATAGTCTTGATCATTCGAAAACACGAACAGGGACATGGATAATTCAAAATCATACTTTCATCATATACATCTCATCATGCTTGAATACATATATCATGGATCTCAATTTTTATCAATAGGAATCATAATTTATAAAACATGAAACATTTATTATATTACTGAAAACATAAAATATGCCCATTAATTATAATTCAACATTAGAAACATGCTTAGATCATACCCATGATTGATACTTAGAGAATTCACATGTTGGGTTAAACCTGCAGATTCATCAACTAGAATTTGATGAATTAAAGAGGAATTGGGCATGGATGTGAATGATTACACCTATTCATAACCCTACATACTGAAAGAATCCGATTTCACCAACCTTCTTTGGAAAGCCTAATGGATTTCTGGGGGAAGAACTTGATGAATCCTAAGCTTGATCACCTCTTTAGAACCCTCTAGGTTGCATGCATGGAAGAGGTTGGGTTTTGTATGATTTTATCCTCTTGAAACACCTCTTTCTAAGATTAAAAAGACGTAAATAGGGCTTATGGCCAGGAAGTTATGAATTTGCCCTTACTAAACTCATAGAAACATTATTCGAAGTAACGACCAACACAATGAGTCATCCCTGCTCCTGGGCGACCTAATACTTCGCTTCGTCATCTCATCCCTGTTTTCTCATGTCTTCTACCATGACCAGACAGTAGAGTCGTTGCTAGCTCCAACGACTTGTCATTGCCAATCGTTGTCACCAATGTCGCCCATCTTGAAAATCCTCCTAAACGGGCACATACAATGACTCATTGTTTAAGACAACGAGTCATCCCATGACTCGTGCCAGCCCTCTTTGACCAAAGCCACCTTCACAATGACCCACTAACAATGACCCATTCCATCTAACAACGGATCGTTCCCGACCTTCACCACAGATCTCCCGTCGCGTAACTCCGTCCACGGGTGGCTACCACGAGTTATTGGACCCTCCAACGACTCGTACCATGGGTTGTTTTGAGAGAATCTTTTAATTTTTATGCTACTTTTCATTTCAACTCTCGAGTTTAGATTGTGCACTTTCGAGGTATTACAATATCCTCCCTTGGGAATGTTCATCCTCAAATGTGGGTGAACATATTGAAAATTTAAGAAATGCAACTACCATACCAAATACTGCACATTTAAGTTGAAAACTGATGGACTGACTGGACCCAGACTAGATTACATGACTAGACTGAAGTTATGAATCAAACATACATACGTTATCATAAAAGAAATTGGAAACATAATCAACATGAAACTCTGAGCTTAATATTAGTGAGGGAAACTAGTACCTTAAGTTGGAGCTGAGCCGGGAGGAATAGGATGCGGGTATCTAGACATCATATCTGCTTCAGCTTCCCATGTATCACCATTAAAATGATGATACCACCATAAAACCTTGATCGAGGCCACTTCTTGTTGCATAGCTTCAACTCCGATGATCAAGAATATTTTTACTAGAATTTCCTTGTAGCTGAGGCTATCTTTCACACCTATGCTCTCCACAAGAACAACCAAAGTCAGGTCACCCAAACACTTGTTTAAGAGAGATACATGGAAAACTAAATGAACTAAATCCACCTTCGAGGGCAATCAACTCATAAGCCACCTTGCCAACTCGTTTACAATGCGGTACGCACCAACATAACGGGGACTAAGCTTTTCCTTCTTTCGAACCTCATCACCCTTCAATGGGAGATACCTTTAGAAACACCTAATCATCAACTTCAAACTTTAGCTCCCTCCTCCTCACATTCGCATAAGACTTTTGGCGACTCTAAGCTTTTTTCAACCTATCACTTATAAGACGAACTTTCTCCATGTCCTCATGGACTGAATCTGGTCCCACTAACGCAACTTCACCAACATTTAACCACAATAGGCAATCTACATCTTTGCCCATAAAGAACCTCAAATGGAGCCATTTGAATATTGGAATGATAATGTTGTTATATGCAAACTCAATGAGAGGCTAATGATCTTCAACTACCTTTGAAATCAATCACATATGCTCAACATATCCTCGAGATTCTGAATGGTCCACTCAAAATTTCGACCATCTATCTCGTGCAGACTGTTAAGATTGATCTCAGTACTAAGTCTCTCTTTCTAAAATGATCTCCAACCGAGATAAACCGAGTACCTCTATCTCGATATGATGGAAAAAGGCACTCCATGCAACTGGCACTCCTGAATATAGCAACTTAGCATAATCTCCGCTAAACCTGGGCTGCCTTGACTAGTAGAAATGAGCCGCCTTAGTCAACCTCACAACAACCACCCAAATAGGATCATACTTCGGGCGAAAAAGCGAGGAAACCTAGAATGAAGTCCATATTTATCTCCTCCCACTTCCAAGTAGGGATACTAATATCTTGAAGCACACCTCCAGCTCTTTTATGTTCCACTTTCACCTGTTGACACCGAACACTTAGCCAAATCCTCGCTATGTCCTTCTTCATGCCATCACTAATAGACTTCCTATGTGTCACGAGCATATCTTGGTGGCACCTATATGTATAGAGTATCTAGAACCATGAGCCTCATGCAAATATTCGATCTCAAATCATCAGCACCCGGAACAAAGTGACCCTGATATTCATTACTACCCATCTCTCCCATTGAGAAAACTCCTCCACCTTTCAATTTTGAATGGCTTCCTTTAGTTTTACCAAAATAGATCCTCGTCTTTACTAACCTTAAATTCGGTCACTAAGGATGATTAGCGACCCATTCTGAACAATGACACCACCATCTGTTGAGCCAATAAGGTGGACTCCCAACCATGTAAGCCGATGCACATCTTTCACCAACTCTTCCTCCTCATCTACATGGGATACACTCGCTATAGAAAGCCTATTAAGCATGCGTGTCCCACCATATTTGATTTTCCCAAAATGATAAAGGACACTCATATCATAATCCTGCTAGTTCCAATCACCTTCTCTGACGTAGATTTAGATCCTTCTGGGTGAACACGTACTATAGGATTTTTTGATCCATAAACACATCCATATGACTCGTACAGGTAGTGCCTCCAAATCTTTAAGGAAAATACTACCACCGCTAACCCGAGGTCGTGAGTCGTAATTTTTTCATGGACTTTCAGCCTAAAAGCATAGGCTATAATCTCTTACCATGCTACATGAGTACACAACCAAGGTCGATCCTCGAGGCGTAATAATATACCATTAATAAATTCCATCGGTATTCTCAGGTAGAGTCAACACTGATGTTTGAGGTTTGTCGAGTCTCTAACTCTGGAAGCTCTTTTCTCTCTCACAGCTCTACCATTGAAACTTCACTTTCTTCTGGATCAATTTAGTCAACGGTGCTGCAATGGATTAAAATCCCTCTACGAACCTTCTGTAATACCGGCTAAAAACCCAAGAAACTCCTGATATCCGAAGGACTAACTGGTCTAGGCCAATTCTTCACCACTTCTATCTTTTTGAGGGTCCACTGTACACCCTCACCTGACAGCACATGACCCAAAATGCCACTGAGTTCAATGAAAACTCACATTTGCTGAATTTAGCATATAACCGTCAATCCTAAAGAGTATGTAGCACCACCTCAAATGAGCGACATAGTTCTCTCGCCCGAGAGGCGAGAATATCTATGAACATAATCACAAACATATCCAAATATGGCTTGAACAATTCCTATTTATCAAACCCATAAAAGTTGTAGGAGCATTTGTTAGTCCAAAAGACACAACCACAAATTCAAAGTGACTATACTGAGTTCTGAAGGTTATCTTCGAATGTCACTCTCCCGAAACCCGAGCCAAGATATCCGAATCTGAGGTTTATCTTTAAAAAGTAATTAGCGCCTTGAAGCTGGTCAAAAAAATCATCAATCCTGGGGAAAGGATACCTGTTCTGGATTGTAACTTTGTTCAACTATCGATGATCAATGCACATACGAAGAGAACCATCCTTCTTCCGACAAAGAGAACCGGTGCACCCCATGGGGATTTGTTAGGTCTAATGAAACTCTTATCTAAAAGATCCCGCAATTGCTCCTTCAACTCCTTTAACTCGGCTGGGGCCATTCTATAAGGAGGAATAGATATAGGCTGTGTATCGGGAAGAAGGTCAATACCAAAATCGATCTCCGCTCAGGAGGGATTCCCAGAAATCATCCGGGGAACACTTCGGGTACTCACACAATACAGGAACCAACTGGATAGTCGGGGTTTCGGACGTAGCATCCTAAACCCTAACTAGATAGTACATGCAACCTTTAAAAATCATCTTTCTGGCTTTAAGATAGGAAATGAAGCGACCTACAAGCACAGTGGAACTACCCTTCCACTCTAGGACCTGCTCACTCCGGAAATCAACTCTACCGCATGGGTTCTTACAATTCACCGAGGCATACACATGCATGTATCCAATCCATGTCGAAGATAACATCAAATCCCGGCCATGGCTAGCTCTCTACTAAATCTGTCAAGTGACTTTCCGAAGGACTATGTCAGGGAATTTCTATATACCCATCGAGTTATAACCGAATCACCGATTAGAGTAGAGACCGAGAAGGGTTCTCATAGGATTTGGGACCGACTCTTGAAACTACTAGGAATATAGGGAGTCACAAAAGACAAAGTTGCCCCTGGATCTAACAATGAATGTACATCAAGGTGGAATATTCGTAACATACCAGTGACTACATCTAGGGAGACCTCCTCGCTCCCGACGAGATGCTAGGGCATATAACCTGCTTGGTGATGACCACCACCTGTGCTAGTAGATGCCCCTATTGAGATGGGGATGTGTGCTAGTGGAGCTGCTGAATTGAGGCTGGGCCTTTTCCCCTATCATGGCCGTGTTCCGCTGCTGGCAATCCCTAAGCATATGGCTGGGCTTCCCACACCAAAACAAGCACTCAACTCTTCTAAGCACCGATTCGTATCTCCGCGACACCTAGCACATTCTGGAATGTTGGACTCTGTGGGTCTGCTACCCTAACCTCTAGAGCTTGAGGCTTGTCCCCTTTGGTCGCGCCTGATCTGGATGGCACACTTAACGCTGATGGCACTGGGGCTGAGTATCTATGGTAGGACTGCCACGGTGCCACTAAGCTCTTGCCTGAGAATTTGAGCTATCAATCCTAGCCCTCTTGGCCTTCTCCCCACCTCATTCACCTGTACCACCTCCATCTGCTGGGCGTACATAATTATTTGGGGAAAGTCAATGTCCTAATGCAACATCGCTGGTCCGAGCAATCTTGACTGCAGTTTGATATCCTATGCATGAACCGACTCACTGCCCCTTCCGATCTACCACCTCTCATGTGCATACTTGACAGGCGAGAACTCCAAGTCATACTCCTGAACTTTTATCTTCCCTTTCTTCAGGTTCACAAACTCGGCTCTTTAATCTCCATCATCTCACGAGAGAAGAATTGGTTCAGAAATGTGGCATGGAACTCATCACAATGAATAGGGCCTACTCCAACTTCATGCCCTTCCATTGCTTGAATCAAATATACAACCCCTTTCAATTGATACAAGGTATATTGTTGCACCTCTCCATCACCCCCATTATCTAGGTGATCTTCGGAACCTCATCAATAAACTCGTGGATCTCGTCCACCTTTTGACCAAGAATTTAGAGGGTTCATCCTTAGAAAATTCTAACTTTCCGCTACCGCATTCCCATTATAACGGACATGCGCCACCACCTGTTGATTGACCTGGGCGGTCAAGGCTTGAGGTAGCATCTGTATGGCTGCCCTAAACTCTACATGGGCAACCTGCTCGGGTACATGCTCCTAATGGTCAGGTCAGCCGGGTGCCCATCCCCATTGCCATTTTCATGGCCATCTCCATTCCCATTTCTTCTTCCTTAACTCAGTAAGGAGGCATGATTCCTGCAAATGCATAACACGTGTTAGAAGGATAGAGAGATATTTCATCACATAACTTAGATCATGAAAGAAGGGAACATTCCCTAAAAATGCTTCGTATTCTCTTCGTCATAAGTGTCACACTTCACACCATGAAAAAAAGACTTACTAACGTGGATTTCAAATATCCTAGGACACTTCAAAACATAATGCTTTGACACAGAGTTTGTTACGATCCGAACATAGTCCTGAATCGAGATACGGGACAAAGAATCCCAAGAGGCTCCAAGTTTGAATCCATGGAATGAATATGATATCTCGAATTGAATATAATTGACTCGTATGTATATGAACATGACATTTGAACAACATAATCAAATGGAAGATAACATGGCAATAAAGAGGAAGACTGGTAACAATTACAACATCTTAATACATAACACACGACTGAAACAAAATACATGTTATGTCTGAAAAGCTCTACTACCGATGAGCGTTGATGGGACAAGACCCAAACTAACTCACTATAGTCCAAACCAAAATACTCCATACAACTGATAAAGGGACCTCAAAAGATGAGAACTCACCAACTGAGATTGAAAGATGCTAAAACTGAGAGTTTGGCTACTGGCAAGACTGAGCCTGGATATTTTGTTTGCATTTAAAATGATACAATATAGAGAGTACAAGACATGGAATATAGCGAGTATGTAAGGTGTAAGTAAACCTCTAAGTAAAATCGGTGATCATGCATAACACAAAACATTTCATCACAAGAGTTTGAGAATAGAGCTTGCATGCTATTATATGGAAACATGATTTAATTATAACTGAATCAAATGACCCAAAGGTGAAAACGATACTCATAAGTAAAAACTAAACATCGGGTCAAACCTAACAAAACATAATAACATGACTGAACATGCATAACGGAAAACATGAGGAAACAATGGGAGACTCATCATATAACCGATATCACCACGATAGACCTTTTTATGGTCCTAACTATTAAACTTCGGTGTGGGCAGACTCTGTCCAAAGCCTTTCCAGGAGAAGGACACTATCATGATATCGGGAGTCAAGATGAAGGCCCCTTAGGGGCAGGGGAAACTCACAAGGGAGATCCCAAAAATATAATAAGTAAACTTTATGTTGGAGATAGTCTCCAAGGCATAGGGTTGACTGACCCTTAGCCTACGGGGTGTTAGACACTACTCCCAAAAATATGCATATGCTCTCCATTATTTTTAAACGTTTACCATCGCCTAGTGATGAAGCTACCTACAACAAACATGCATAAAATCTGAAATCATTCATGAGGAGCCTGGTTCAAACCATACCACAAGATTAAAAGAGGGAGTCTAGACTCGAAAACTATGTGGTAAACTAATAACATGAAATTCTAGATAAATCATGAAACATACTTGATTATATGGGTTTTCAATACCAAACATGCTTGAAATAGCCTTGATCATTCGAAAACATGAACATGGACATAGGTAATCTGAAATTATATTTTCATCATATACATCTCATCATGCTTGAATACATATATCATGTATACCACGGGCCCAAAATACATATATAAAAAAATTCTAATTTAAAAATATAAAATTATAATTATAATTGAAAACGTTGTAAAATATGCCCATTAATCATAATTTAGCATTAGAAACATACTTAGATCATACCCATGATTGATACTTACAGAATCTACATGTTGGGTTAAACATCATTGATTGATCAACTAGAATTTTCATGAATTAAAGAGGGATTGGGTATGGGTGTGAATGATTACGCCCATTCCCACATACTCGAAAGAATTTGATTTCACCAACCGTCTTGAAAGCCGAATGGATTTTGGGGAAGAACTTGATGAATCCTAAGCTTGATCACCCTTAGAACCCTTTAGGTTGCATGCATGGAAGAGTATGGTTTTTGAATGAGTTTAATCCTCTTAAAACACCCTTTTCTGAGCTTAAAACAATGTAGTATAGGTCTTAGGGTCTTAGAAGTTACATAGTTTCCCTTACTAAACTCACAGAAAATTAGCCATCATTCAAGCAACGACCAAACAATAGAGTCATCCCTTAATCCCACAACCTGTTACTTGCTCATTGTCTCATCCCTGTTTCCTTTGGTTTCAGGCCTTCCACCACCGCTGACAGCCGAGTCATTACTATCCAACAACTCGTCGTTGCCAACCGTTGTCACCACTACTCCCATCCTGAAAATCCTCCCAATGGATACACAACGACTTGTTGTTTAGAACAATGAGTCGTCCCATGACTCGTGCCAGCGCTCTTTGAACAAGAGCACCTTCACAACGACCCTTTATATAAAATAGTGGGTCATTCCTAGTACCATTACTCCCTAGGACAATTCTGCAGAGTCTCACCACAGGCCTGCCATCCAACGGGCCGTTAGACCCACCAACGACCTATACAACGACGCTGTTCTTGAGAAGAAATCTCGATTTCCACGTTCTTATTTCAAATCCCGAGTCTAGTGTTAGGCACTTCGGGTTAATACATTGAACTTTTCTCCATGGCCTCATGGACTGAATCTGGTCCCACTAATGTAGCTTCACTGACTTCGAACCAACCAATAGGTAATCTACATCTTTTCCCATAGAGAGCCTCAAACGAAGCCATCCGAATGCTAGAATAGTAGTTGTTGTTATATGCAAACTCAATGACGAAAATGATCATCCCAACTACCCTTGAAATCAATCATACACACTCTCATCATACTCTTAAGAGTCTGAATGGTCCGCCTGGCCTGACCATATCTGTTTGGGGGTGAAATGTTGTGCTAAGCTTAACATGAGTACCAAGTCCATTTCGAAATGATCTCCAAAACTCAAGGTAACCGAGTACTTCTCTATTCGATATGATTGAAAAGGAAATCCATGCAACTGAACTAACTCTTGATTGTATAGCTTAGCATAATCCTCCGTTGAATCGGTAGTCTTGATCGTAGAAAATGAGCCGCCTTAGTCAACTTGGTTATAACCACCTAAAATGAAGTTATACTATAGGTGTGTACTAGGCAACCCCGTAATGAAGTCCACATTTATTTCCTCCCACTTCCTAGTAGGGATACTTCAGTGTCTTCGAGCACACCTCTCAGCCCCAATGCTCAACCTTCACCTATTGACAATGCGGCACTCCAGCCACAAACTCTTCTATGTCCTTCTTCATGCCTTTCCACCAATGGACCTTCTAGAACCATGAGCCTCATGCAACATCTGCTACCTTAGGCCACCAACACCCGGTACACACAAATGACCCTGATGTCGTAGCACACCATCTCCCTCTTTGGAGAAAACTTCTATTTTTGATTTTAACGCTTCTTCTTAATTTACCAAAGTAGAATCCCTCATCTTGTCTAGATTTTACCTCGATCACCAAGGAAGATTTCGACTCCATTTCGAACAGAATGACATCTCCATCTGTTGTCGAGTCAACAAGACAGACTTCTATCCATGCAAGACGATGTACATCCTTCTCTAACTCTTCCTTTCGCCTCATCTACATGAGATACACTTCCATAGAAAGCCTGCAAAGAGCGCCATACTTCACATTTTTTTCTTTTCCAAATGATAAAGGATACTTGTATCATAATCCTTAAGAAATTCCAACCACCTTCTCTAATGTAGATTTAGATCCTTCGGGGTGAATATGTGTCTTTGTGGTCCGTAAACATATCCACATGGACCTGTACAAATAGTGTCTCCAAATCTATAAGGAAATAATATCGCCGCCAAATCGAGGTCGTGAGTCAAGTACTTTTCATGGATTTTCGCCTGCTCGGAAGCATAGGTTAGCAACTCAAGGCATCATAATATACCACAATCAGTACCCTCAGGTAGGGTCAACACTGAAAGTAGAGGAGTCGAGTCTTCAACTTGAAAGCTTTTTCACAAGCAAGCCTCCGATCATTGAAACTTGACATTCTTCTTGGTCAACTTAGTTAATGATGCCGCAATGGGATGAAAACCCTAAAACTCTCTTGATATAAATCAGATAAATCCAAGAAACTCCTGATATCCGAAGGACTAGCTGGACTAGGCCAATTTTTCACCGCTTCTATCTTTTGAGAGTCCACTTGTACACCCTCACTTGACACCACATTACCCAAAAAATGCTGAGTTCAACCAAACTCACATTTTGCCTAATTTAGCATACAATTGACAACTTCAAGGTATATAGCACACCCTCAAAATGAGCGGCATGCGCCTCCTCCTAAGAGTATATGAGGATGTCACCTATGAACACAATCATGAACATATCCAAGTATAGCCTGAACACCTTTGTTCATCAAATCCATAAAATTGCAGGAGCATTCGTTAATCCAAAAGACATGACAAACTCATTGTACCATGACGAGTCCCGAAGGCTGTCTTTGGATGTCACTCTCCCAACCCGAGCCATGGGTATTCGGATCTGAGGTCTTTCTTAGAGAAACACTTGGCACCTTGGAGCTGGTCAAACAAGTCATCAATTCTGGGGAGAGGAAACCTGTTCTTGATGCTAACTTCTTTCAATTGCCGATAATCAAATGCATATATGAAGAGAACTATCCTTCTTGTGGATATTAAGAGAATGTGGTGCACCCCACGGGGACTTTCTAGGTCAGATAAGACCCTTTGTCTAAGAGGTCTTTCAACCGCTCCTTCAACTCCCCTCTAGCTCAAATGGAGCCACTGGCAAGGAGGAAAAGATATAGGCTGCGTATAGGAAAGAAGGTCAATACCAAAGTCGCATCTCCTAGGGAGGGATTCTCAAAAAGTATATGAAAACACCTCTCGGGATACTCACACACTGTAGGAATTGACTGGATAGTTGGGCTTTCTGGATGTAGCATCCTTAACCCTAACTAGATGGTACACGCAACCTTTAGAAATCATCTTTTTGGCCTTAAGGTAGGAAATGAAACGACCTACTGTGCACAACCTAACTACCCTTCCACCTAGGACTCCACTCACCCAAATCTAAACTCTACCGCACGGGTTCTTCAATTGACCGGGCATAATATGCTTATAATAATCCATGATGAAAATGGCTTAACGAGCTTTATAAGTCCGACCACTACATAAGTTGCCGGTAGAGAAAGCTCAAGAGCTTCCCTTCATTCATTACTAATCCATGGTCCCAGGTTCCGAGCCGCCCGCGCTAAGAATCCCGCACGCATGGGCATACGGCCTGGCAGGCCTTCCCTTCGCCGGAGCTTCATGGGCGTGTGTGTACCTATCGGACGGTAGCCCTTTCGGCCCTTTAGAGACCATTCACTCCAAGGTAGATTGGCCGAACATAGAAAACCTTCCACCGGTGTACATTGTGTTTTCACAGGATTTTTTGTTACTCATGTCAGCATTCTCACTTCTAATATCTCCAAGTCTTGTCACCAAAACCTTTCCTGATTGATAGAACATTCCGCTACTGACACTACAGAGCCACTGCTCTTCGGGGTGATGAGGTGGACAATTCCTTACTCTAGATTCAAAGGAGCATCTTTGCATGAATCAATACTAACATCAATAAAATGACCTTCGATTTCAGGGATTAGAGTAGAAGAACTTCGTAACGGCGGAGAGGGGTTTCGCCTCGAATCCAAATGATTCCGAAAGAGTACTTTTTGGTTGGTGCTCTTTATGCTTGTCTCGTGCATACCATGTTTCCTTGCCTTTTTCCTTAATAGTCCGAGGAAACAATGGCGTACAAAGTGAACTATGAACAGATGACTGATCTTTGACCTCTTTTTATATTATAGGCAAGAGGATAAGAGAGTCTCTCCCTAAAGCCCTAAAGTCTCATCCCACGGGCACATCTTGACTATGAAAAGCAGAGAGATAGATCACGCCTAAAAGCTACCATTTCTATTAAATGCGATACCACATCGGGTAGCTGGGTGCATCAAACCTCTTTCTTTGCTAGAGAGGGACAACACTCTTTAAGGAGCTTGGGCTACTCAACCGATAGGGAATAAGGGCTTGTTTCCAAGCTGAAAGAGAATCTGAAGAGGATCAGAAAAAAGAATAAGATTAAGGAGCGAGTAGCCATAGTGAGATAGGAGTGGTGAACCGAGTTCCAATAAAAACAAAGAGAGCAGGAAGGCAAAAGCTATGAAATTGAAACTGCTTCAAGGTAACTCTACTCCATCAAAATCGATCATGGCTACTAAATCCGCTGAAGTGATCTTTTAGAAGGACGGTGACAGGGAAATTTCACATACCCGAGAGCTATAACCGAATCACTGACTGGAGTAGAGACTGAGAAGGGTTCTGATAGGATTTCGATACTGACTTCGAAACTTCTAGCAACATAGGGCGTCATAAAAGAGTGCAGCCCTGATCTAACAATATATACATCAAAGGTGGAATACTCGTAACATATCAAGGATAACATATAGGGAGACCTCCCTATTGAAACCTCGGGGAAACGTGGGGAAACCTGCTTGGGTACATGATCCTCATGGGCTGCGGGGCCTGGTGTCCATCCCTATTTTCATTCTCCAGGCCATTTCCATTCCCCGTTTCTTCTTTCCGTTAGCCTCTAAGGAGGCATGATTCTTTAAATGCGTATAGCACGAGTTACAGGGATAGAGACATTTCATCGCACGACTTAGATCATGAAAGAAGGGAACATTTTCAAAAACGTCTCGTAGCCTCTCTTTCATAAGTGTGGTGTGCTTCACACCCATGAAAAAGACTCTACTTAAAGCGGCTTTCAGACAACCTAGAACACTTCAAAACCTAATGCTTTGATACCAAGTTTTTCACGATCCAAACATGGGCCGAATCAAGACATAGGACAAAGAACCCTGAGCACTCGGGAAGTCGACCCATGACATGAACATGATATCTAAAATAAACATACTCAAGCCGAGGTCCAATATGTATGATAAAGTGGAAGTCTGAAAATACCATAACATTTGAACATATAACACAAGGCTGAAAACTGAATACATGCTATGTCTGAAAAGCCTCTACTACTGACGAGTTAATGGGACAAGACTCAACTTACTCACTATAGTCTGAAACTGAAAATACTCAATACAACTGATAAAAGGCCCTTAGAAGATGAGGACTCACCAACTGAGACTGGAAGATGCTACTACCGAGTTTGGCTACTTAGGGATCGAGCCATGAATATTTGAGCCGTATCATAAAATGAGATAGAACATGAGTATGCGGTCAGTACGTGGAATGTACTCCACTATGTAAGGTAAGTAAAACCACTAAGTAAATAAAATCATAAATCATGTATTATCATAAACATAACTGCGATAAGATTCTTGGTGAAAAGGGTTGCATGCTATTTATGAAATCATAATCTGAATATAACTTAATTGAATGACCCAAAGCTGAAAAACTGCTAATCATAATTAAAACTGGACATTGGGTCAAACCTGCTAAAAACATAATATCATGACTAATGAACATGCATAACTGAAATCATAAGGAATAATAGAGACTCACAGAACGACATTATCACGATAGAGCTTACGTAGTTCCAACTATCACACTCAAGTAGGCAGAGCCGTCGAAAGTCTTGCCAGGGCTAAGGATGCTACCATGATATCGATATCAAGCTCAAGGCCCTTTGGGGAAGGGGAAGCCTACAAGGAGGTCCCAAAGTATATATGTAAACCTACATTGGCGTAGTTTTGGGGCACAGGATTGACTTTATCCTACTCGGTGCTACACACTACTCCCAAAAATATGCATATGCTCTCCATCATTTTTCAATGAAGCTGACCATCATCTAGTGATGAAGCTGACTCATAAAAAATATGCATAAATCTGAAATCATAACATGAGGAGCCTTGGCTCAAACCATACCACAAGCTGAAAAGAGTGGGAGTCTAGACTTCAAAACCATGTGGTAAGCTAATAACATGAAATTTAGATAAATTATGAAACATACTTTATTATATAGGTTTTCCCAATAATTAAACATTCTTGAATTAGACTTGATCATTCGAAAACCGTAACATGGGCATGGGTAATTCAAAATCATACTTTTATCACATACATTTCTTCATGTTTGAATACACATCATAGATCTCAACTTTCAATAACTTCTATCGATGACATTATAATTTGTAAAACTTGAAAACATAATTTGTAATTGAAACATTGTAAAATATGTCCATTAATCATAATTCAACATTAGAAACATGCTTGGATCATGCTCATGATTGATACTATCACGACCCGAGAGTAGACCCGGATCGTAGACACGGGATAAGGAACCCCGAGAGGCTCCAAGTCGACCCATGGCATAATCATCACATGCAACTAACATGAGAAACATCTAACATCATGAAAAAGCGGAAGAACTGACAAAAACTTATATAACCAAAATGACTACATAATAAATATTTAAATACAACACTAATCTTGTCTAACAAGTCTATAAGCCTCTAATAAACTGATGAGCTGTTGGGAAAAGCCCTCAGCTAACTCCACAAGTCTGAAAATTGAAACAAGATAAAATAAGAATATAAATCATGTCGAAAATGAGAAATCACAATACAAATGGAAGAGAAAGAAGCGTATCTAGTCAGCGTGAAGCTGACCTGAGACTCCGGATCTATATCATAAAATGATATAGCATAAGAGGCGTTTAGTCAGTACTTGGAATGTACTGAGTATGTAGGAATGTAAACAAATAACTCATAAGCATCAATGTACAAATAGGGAGTATTGTAAATCACCAAAGTTACTAACATAACCAAAAAGAGATACAATAACTGCATGATATCCATATATTCATATAAAATATAATCACATTTATAGGGACATGCATTATTACAAGTTCAACTGGAGCATGCTGCTGATCTAATGACAAGGATGCAGAGTCATGAATGATATTAAAAGGGGTCCCCGATCGCCCAAGGGAAACATTCTCACTAGTGAAAATCCTTGACTGTCGAAAGGAGAGAAAACTACGATGTAAGAAGTCACTGACTAGCTAGAGATGTTTGTCCCGACTGGCTAGGGAAATACTCTTGTTAACGAGAAATCCCAACTAACTAGGGAAATACCTTGCTAATGAGAAACCCGACCGACTAGGAAATACTCAAATCCCGACTGACTAGAGAAATACTCTTGCTAACGAGAAATCCCAACTGACTAACATTAATCTAAATTGCAACAGCTAATCAGAGACAAGGATGATTTCTGATTTTTCATCATACAACATTTCTATCAATCGGGTGGGGGCTACTTTCTAATGATATCTAGCCCAACAATTGCAATATCATTCTCATGCACAATACTATTCACCTCATCATGAAATCCAATTTATAGCTATCTTAAGCATCTCTTGCTAACGAGCATTCTATAGGGTTACATTATGCACATGCTGTCATGGTAACAGATTTACGGGATTCATTTAATTCAACATGCAATATGAGATCATATATGGTTTATACAATCCAACTCATACCTATCGAATGCATGATTCCGTTTATTTAAGTCTACAAATATTTCACACACATGTCGTAATCACTCCTTTGTGAACTCCTTAGCCACAGGCGTTTTAGATTCCAAGATTTTTATAAAAATAATTTTAATAAGGAAACACAGAATTCGTTTCAAGCCTATACTTCAACAATGGAGGTAAAATATTCTTTACTACAAATCAATTAAGTCTAAATCATGGTAAGGGCACCTAACTTATTTCAATTACTCAAGCCCACAACTTCTACTCAAGCACATATGATCACTGAATATCATAATCAATTCATTAAGGTTAATTATGCAATATTTTTCACACTTCCATCATGATCAAGAATTTCTACTGTAGTTTAAGGAGAGACGAACCACCCCCTTTCAACACTTAATTCAAGTTAGGATGAACATACTACACCCAAACATACTCAACCCATACTTCTACAATTCCATCATTTTCTACATGAATACGCACTTAATCGAACAATAAGAAACATCCATTCATTACCTAAGCTAATTTGTGAACGACATGTCACCATCATACATCCCCAACATATAACCCCATCCCAAATAACCATCACATCAAATATTTGAAATGAATTCCATAATTGCAGTAATTATTAGCTTTTAAGAAAAGAATGAGGAAGAAATTATCCGTTATTCAAAACTTGTGTCATGATATTCTTAGAAAATTTAAATTAGATTCTCATTGAAAATATTTTGGGGCAATAAGGATGGAAAATACCCTGTTGAAGTCCCACATACCTAGTAGATGAAAATCCCGCTTGACTATCTTCCTTGAAGCTTGAAAAAAACACCAGAAACCCCTAAGATATTTGAGAAGAGAGGAGGAAGAAAGAGACTGAGAGAATGAGGTTTAGGTCTATAAGAACCCTTAAAAACATCCCCAAACATACCCAAAAAGACATCACTTAAATCCGAGAGCGTGGAATTTACCAAACTGCCCTTGAGAAAAATCTGCAAAATTGCCCGGAACTGATGCCACGACTCACCTGACGAGTCCATGTCCCATCCAACAACTCGTTAGGTCCATTCGTCAGGTATCTGGAAATTATTGATCCTTTGGGATAATACCAACGCAAGACCCACTCGTCACCACACCCAACGATTCGTCCTACTCCTTTCGTTAAGTGCATGGAACTTTCCTTAAAACAAAAGTTTCTCCTCCTAATGACTGACTTAACGAGTCGTTGCCAAGAAAAAAAGGATGAATCGTTAGGTCTTCCATCTCCACTGGCCAGCCCACCTCCCTAGGCTGCTCCCCACGCAGTCGCTTTCCACTCGTCCAAAAGAGCAAATTTCGCTAACTTTTCTCGCCGCACTTCTTCTAACTCCGGGGTATGATCTCTAGGACTTCCGGGGTGTTACAGATACTTTGAGAATTCACATGTTGAGTTAAAATTTCATAGATTTATCAACTAGAATTTCGTGAATTGAAGAGGGATTGGACTTGGGTGTGGATGAATACACCCATTCATAAACCTACATACCGGGTAACCGATTTACTAATTTCCTCGTAAAAGCCTACGGGAATTCGGCATGAGATTGAGAAACTCTTCAAGCTTGATCTCCAAGGAAAGGTTCTAAGTTGCATGCATGGAGTGGGAATGCTTAGAATATGTTGATCCCCCTTTTTAAAACCCTGGTTAACTGAGCTAAGACGACGTAGTTCGTGACCTTAGGGCTTTAGGAATTACGAAAATACCTTTAATAAAAAACCCGAAAACTACACCGCCAATGACAACGAGGTACCACGAATCGTACCATTCTACCATGACTCGTGGCGACTGCGCGTTACTTCCTTTCCTTATTTTTTAGTTCTCAGGTTCTGATACCATGACTCAACAGGACGAATCTTTACAAAGAACAATGATACATTGTATTCGGGCCGTTACCGCCTCTATTGAAACTACACTTGAACATTCCACAAGTATTACCACGACTTGTACCTCCCTTTAATGAGCGTGCTGCATCTATTATCTTGACTAAAATTTCTTCACTGCCTTTCCCAAGGGTACTTACGATGACTCATTGTCTTCACAATGAGTCGTACTACACCTCGTGCTGCCTTCTTGACTAGACCACCTTCACCACGACCCACTCCCAACGTACTCATTACATCTAACAGGTTCCTGACCAGTCACCACAGGATCCTCTGCTGCAGAACCTAACCATGGATGGTGTTACAGGGGTGAATTTCGCAAACTTTTTTTCTCTTTCACTACTGCCGGCGCCGCACTTACACAGTACAACTCAGCCTTTTTCACACCAACAAGCCGACAAGAACTTAAAATAGTTTAGGCTCAACAGAACATAAAAAGCATGCACACACAATTACGGGACAATTCCCAACCTTTATTAATCTCATGATTACAAAGCGACTCACTATAATTTTGGAAGGCTACACCGACACTCAAAACTTGCTCTTTGAGCTTACATCCACGACTCAAAACTTACACTTTGAGCTCTATACAAGACTTGGATGCTCGAGGTAATTACAATGACAATATTCAAGCTCAAACTTACTCTTTGAGCCTCTCTCAAAACCGAATGCTCTCTAGGATTTTCAGACTTTTCTGATGCTTCTGGATGTCATGCTGCCTGCCTCTATTTATAGGCAGCAGCGCACGGCCGTCAGCTATGGATAAGGCCAATGTCACCATGTTCCAGCCCCACACCGCACGTCCCGCTACATCCCTGAAAATTCGGTGGCCGGTCCAAGCCACAGCACTACCCAAGGTGCGTGCGCCTGCCTTGACCGGGTCTTCCGCCGCGTCTGTCGGGTGCTTCCGCATGCCAGCGCCCAGGAAGCCTGCGCGCATGCCAGCTTTGTCCGCGCGCATGTCGGCGCTTCTTGCTGGGCCACAAGATGCTCGCTTGCCGCGCGAGTCATCGCCCGTGCCATGCATCTCCCACAAGCTTGCCTTGCCCTCGCCTGGCCGAGTCATCCCACAGCTTGCCTTGCCCTTGGCCGTGTCATTGTTTAGCCAAGTCATCCCAAGCTTTCCTTGCCCTCGTCCGGCACTTGACCGTGCCATCGCCTATGCGAGTTATCCCATAGCTTGCCTTGCATTTGATCATGCTTGATCATGCCATCACATAGCCAAGTCATCCCACCGCTTGCCTTGCCCTCGTCTAGCATTTTGCCTAGCCGAGTCATCCCACAGCGTGCCTTGCCCTTGACCATGCTATCACCTAGACGAGTCATCCCACAGCTTGCCTTGCCCTTGGCATCACATAGCCAAGTCATCCCACAGCTTGCCTTGCCCTCGCCTAGGACTTGTTGATCAAGGCCGCCTTNTATAACCCCATCCCAAATAACCCATCACATCAACATTTGAAATGAATTCCATAATTGCAGTAATTATTAGCTTTTAAGAAAAGAATGAGGAAGAAATTATCCGTTATTCAAACCTAGGTCATGATATTCTAGAAAATTTAAATTAGATTCTCATTGAAAATATTTTGGGGCACAAGGATGGAAAAATACCCTTGTTGAAGTCCCACATACCTAGTAGACGAAAATCCCGCTTGACTATCTTCCTTGAAGCTTGAAAAAAACACCTTGGTGAAACCCCTAAGATATTTGAGAAGAGAGGAGGAAGAAAGAGACTGAGAGAATGAGGTTTAGGTCTATAAGAACCCTTAAAAACATCCCCAAACATACCCAAAAAGACATCACTTTAAATCTGAGAGCGTGGAATTTTACCAAACTGCCCTTGAGAAAAATCTGTAAAATTGCCCGAACTGATGCCACGACTCACCTGACGAGTCCATGTCCCATCCAACAACTCGTTAGGTCCATTCGTCAGGTATCTGGAAATTATTGATCCTTTGGGATACGACCAACGCAACGACTCGTCACCACACCCAACGATTCGTCCTGCCCTTTCGTTAAGTGCATGGAACTTTCCTTAAAACAAAAGTTTCTCCCTCCTAACGACTGACTTAACGAGTCGTTGCCAAGAAAGACGAATCGTTAGGTCTTCCATCTCCACTGGCCAGCCCACCTCCCTAGGCTGCTCCCCCACGAGTCGTTTCCTGACTCGTCCAGTAGCAAATTTCTGCTAACTTTTTCTGCTGCACTTCTTCTAACTCCGGGGTATGATCTCTAGGACTTCCGGGGTGTTACAGATACTTTGAGAATTCACATGTTGAGTTAAAATTTCATAGATTTATCAACTAGAATTTCGTGAATTGAAGAGGGATTGGGTATGGGTGTGGATGAATACACCCATTCATAAACCTACATACCTGGGTAAATCAGATTTACACTTCCTCGTAAAAGCCCACGGGAATTCGGCATGAGATTGGAGAAATTCTTCAAGCTTGATCTCCAAGGAAAGGTTCTAAGTTGCATGCATGGAGTGGGAATGCTTAGAATAGGTTGATCCCCCTTAAAACCCTGCTAACTGAGCTTAAGACGACGTAGTTCAGGACCTTAGGGCTTTAGGAATTACGAAAATACCTTTAATAAAAAACCTGAAAAAACTACACTGCCAATGACAACGAGTGGTACCACGAATCGTACCATTCTACCATGACTCGTGGCGACTGCGCGTTACTTCCTTTCCTTATTTTTTAGTTCTCAGGTTCTGATACCATGACTCAACAGGACGAATCTTTACAAAGAACAATGATACATTGTATTCTGTCGTTACCGCCTCTATTGAAACTACACTTGAACATTCCACAAGTATTACCACGACTTGTACCTCCCTTTAATGAGTCATGGGTTGCATCTATTATCTTGACTGGTAAATTTTTCACTGTCCTTCCCAAGGGTACTTACGATGACTCATTGTCTCCCACAATGAGTCGTACCATGACTCGTGCCAGCCTTCTTTGACTAGGACCACCTTCACCACGACCCACTCCCAACGACTCATTACATCTAACAACAGGTTCCTGGACCAGTCACCACAGGATCCTCTGCTGCAGAACCTAACCATGGATGGTGTTACAGGGGTGAATTTCGCAAACTTTTTTTCTCTTTCACCACTGCCGGCAGTCGCACTCTACACAGTACAACTTCAGCCTTTTTCACACCAACAAGCCGACAAGAACTTAAAATAGTTTAGGCTCAACAGAACATAAAAAGCATGCACACACAATTACGGGACAATTCCCAACCTTTATTAATCTCGTCGATTACAAAGGACTCACTATAANGTCCATCTATTTGAGGGTGATTCGCCATCGAATTTCAGATCGGTCCCCATAAACCTTCCTGAAATCTCGCATTCCTATCACTCCCAACATCAGATCTTGCTCCAAACAGCTCAATCACATGTCTAATAGCTCAGCATCTACCTCGGATCAGCAAACAATTGGGGCAACAATGAGTACTTTGCAAACCTGTCCACCCACGCCATCATCGATGCCTTCCGTTCATCTTCGGAACCCAGAAACAAAGTCCTATTAACACGGACTTTCATGGCCTGTTCAGGAATCAGAAGAGGCTGCAACAATCCTGCTTCCCTCTTGCGCTCAGATTTGTCACTCTAGACAAGTCTTCCTATGCTCATCTTCCATCTTTGGCCAAATATATATATGGGACAGCAGGGCTAATATCCACTTTACTCGGATAACCAGCCCACGTAGACCATACGCCTCTGTCATGACGCAGTCCACCTCCTTGAGGTACGGCGATCCTCCCCCCTTTAAAATGAAGTAGATCGTCCTTGATCAAGTACCTCCCATCTATCCCCTTGACTCATCCATTTCACTAATGAGTCGGTTGCAGCATAAGTCTGGAAATCGAAACACAACAGCAAGTCTCTCCTTTCGGCTCAAGGCGTCCGCATCTTGATTGTGCCTTTGCACGCACAACAGCTTCCCTCTCCTTCTCGTGAGTCGAATACTTCTGCTCCACTTGGTTCAATTTCCTGCTTTCACGGGCAATTGGTTGTCCTTCTCGCACAAGAACATCTC
>JACEIK010000145.1:553040-593215 GCA_018107945.1 Datura stramonium | reverse complement strand
CGAATGAGGTATGCTCACAATTCTTGATATGAAAATATGAAAGTCAAACGAGTATAAGCACAAAATGAATGCTAAGTTTGTTAATAGAAAATGTTAAGTTTAGTTATTCCTCTCTGCTCCTCGTGTTAGTATTGCTAGGAGATATTTAAAATCATGAACGTGTTTCTACACTATCTTTATGATATTCCTGTTCTAGGAACTTCCCTAGAATTCATTCATAGCTTATGTATGTATTTAAATGTTAAATGAGAGATCTATATGTGTATGAAATAATTGTAGTAGTAGGGGTCGTGGTAAGATCCTACACATGTTATAGTTACTGAGTCGACATATTTCATTGTTGTCAGTATTCAGATAATCTGTATGAGCCCTATCAGCTCCATTTATGATTGCGATTGTGATTTATTTTTATTTTACCCCGGTGTGGTACACCGGCTGGAGATATCTTTATTTTACCCCGGTGTGGTACACCGACTGGAGATATTTTTGTTTTACCCTGGTATGGTACACCTACTGGAGATATTTTTATCTTACCCTAGTGTGGTACACCGGCTGGATGAATTTTATATATGGAGTTATGGTTGGCTGGTCGCCGACATTACAGTTATAGTTTCTTTCCTGTGCGTTTCTCAATTGCATTTTAATCTCATTATACAGTTACTATCAGGTTTTGGTTTCCAGGATTCCAAATTGTTACTATTCCTTATTGTAGGTTCAGTTATCTTGAGTTCAATTATGTTATAGTAAGTTTTTATCAATTACAAGTTGCAAAATTTTAGGTTATATCTATCCTTTATATGTTTATGTGCTGAGTTTGTTGTTACAGGATTGTTATCTCATGTTTATAGTTTCAGCCTTACATACCAGCACATTTCATTCGTACTGACGTCCCTTCGCTTGGGGACCTGCGTTCGTGCCGTTGGTGCAGGTAGAGGTCAGGATTTCCAATTGAGTAGCAGTTTGTGAGATCAAGTTGCTCCTTTCTTCTTGGAGCTAGGGCTTTGTCATTTATGCTTGAGTTTTGAGATGCATTTATGGGTAGGTCGGAGCCCTGTTCTGACCATTAGTCAGTTTACTCTTTAGAGGCTTTGTGGACTTAGTGTGTAAAGTGTTATTCAGTTTGTGGCCTTGTCGGCTTATTGTTGCCTTGTTTAGCATACTCATAGACTTGGTTGCATTTTAGTTGTTTACCATGTATTGTTGAGACCTTATGGGTCCAGTTTATACTTCAGTTGATTGTGACAGGTGGCCTAGATGGCCTAAGTGTTACAGTTACAGATGTCATATAGTCGGCTTCTCGATCGTGCTTATGTTTTAGAATTCACCTGGAGTAAGGCAGATGGCAACGAGATTTATAAACACTAATTCTTGAAAGGGTCCCAATCTCCCTCCTGTTGATCCGAGAGATAGATTATATGGTCAAAGTGAGTTTTGTTTTACTCTCTGTGTTATAATTCTTCTAGTTTCAGTCAGAGATACCATGGGAAGGGATTCAACCCCTCATATTGTCCCAATTTTAGTAAAGTCAGGAGGAGGTAGAGTCGTTGATCCTTCAACACCATTCGGTATATCAAAGGGATGAGATTTTGAGAAAGCATTTCAAATGTTAACCCAAATAGTGACGTTTCAAGAATCAACTGCTGAAATTAATGGCAGGTTCTAGGGAAATACTTCTGAGAGCTTTAGTGCCTGTGGATACTGAGCCTAAATCCCCTAGCCTTTATGGATTAGTACTTACCATGAGAACTTCAACGAGTTCGAGTTAGTAAGTTTTTGTACCTAAAGCACGACAGCATAAGTATTCACGAATATAGTCTCAGGTTTAATTCTTTTGCCAATATGCTTCAGATAGGGTGCGGAATACGAGAAATAGAGTATATCAATTGTATTAGGTTTGGGACCTCATCTGGTTTTGGGAGTGTTCGGGAATGTCTGCCCAGACAGATATGACTATTGCTCGGATACAAGCATTTTCTCAGAAGATAGAGGAATCTGATTCACCGTCTCCGAGTACCGATAAAGAAGTAGAATAAAGTGGGGAGACTAGGTCAACAGGGTTATTTAAGGATCCATGTAGTGTTTCAAGGTCCCGGGTGGCCAGACATTCAGTTTCTCCTAGAGATTTAGTTCCTTCTTTGTCCCTAGATCAGGCGTTAGTTTCTATTATTAGGACCATCAATAACGGGCCATGCTAAAAGCAAAGGTAAAAGCGCAGCTTCATATTTAACATTTATCTTGTATCCTAAGTAGTGAATGGAAAGTTGTATTGGAGTTAATCATATGTTGTGGTAGTGTATAAATTTTCTTATGGTTAGAAAAGTTCATCGATTATGTGGTGTTAAGGCATGTCTGTCTTAGATTAGATAAATAGATTGAGTTTAATAGGTATAGTTTGATATGAAATAATGACTGGAAAGAATATGTTTACAAATACATGGAATGTATGTTTATGAAGGAAGACAAGGATGAGTTAAAGGTGTTATATCATTCGAGGACGAATGTTTCTAAGGAAAAGTTTATCGATTATGTGGTTTTAAGGCATGTCCGTCTTAGATTAGATAAATAGATTGAGTTTAATAGGTATAGTTTGATATGAAATAATGACTGAAAGAATATGTTTACAAATACATGGAATGTATGTTTATGAAGGAAGGATGAGTTAAAGGCGTTATATCATTCGAGGATCTAATGCTTCAAGGGGGATGATGCAACTCGAATTTTGTGATTATTTAATGTTTGTATGCTATGTTAAGGGAAGTACGGGTTGTATAGTGATCGTAGATGACAAAGGAAATGTGTACGAATGGAAAAACAAAGAGTATGTAAAGTTTATAAATTAGGGTCAATTTTAAATGACCATATCTCCCAATATATAATGAACTAGAAGCCCCACAACCTATCATATTAAATATCTTAGAGTCTAGTTTTCATAACATCAAATGGCTAATCAATCGTAGTTCCGAAATAAACGTTACGTGCATTTTACGGTAGCACTATCGGGAAGTAACATGGCCACCGCTAAAACGGCTACCGCCCAAACACCTTTATATTTTAAGTTTTTTGTTATGAAATCATTTTCAAATTTTTCAGTTTGCGCTTGCTTACCCTCCGAAATCCTCTCTTTCAAGTAGCAAAGCCTTAGGAAACCAAGAGCAAATCCTCAATAAAACATTCAAAATCATAAAATGTTGATGGAACCGAAGGCAACGTTGTGGTGAAGTTGCTGCGTACTTTGTAGCTTCGTTTTTGCGTTGAGCCAGGTGTTTCGGACTATTTTGAGCTAACTATATACATCATCGTAGTAGGAATTGTTCATAAGAAATAGTAAGTCACTTCCTCTTTTGAAATCTCTAATAAGTGTATGAATTTTTGAAGGAAAACTAGAAGAAAGTTACGGTTTGCATGTTGACTTGTTGTAGTTGTTGTGCCGTTATGTTGCTGGTGTTTTGGGCGTAAAGATTTCTCAAGGTTATTGGGAAGTGATTTGGAGGAAAATACTCCTATTATATCCAAGAATAGTCTCATGCCAAGGGTAAGTGTTTCTAATTGCTTAACTTTCCTAAAAATCCTAGCTAAAGCTAGAAGTTGGAGGTTATGTTGGGCTGCCGTTGTTGGTATGTTGTTGTTGAAGTTCTTCTCGTTTTTTGAAGGTTGGAATAGCTGTGTTTTTATGAGAATATTACTCTATACTAGGAGTTTTTCATGAGAAAGTGAGGTAATTTCCCTACCACTATTTTCCTCCAATGTTTTAGAAACAAGTTGAATTAAGAAATGCTAAGTGTTGCCTTATTTGTTTGTGTTGTGACTATTTATGCAACATTTTGGCCGGATAAATTGGATTGAAACAGCCTTGTCATTTGGTGATAAACTCAAGTAATTTATGGGCTGAAGTTTTGGTTGTTGAAAGAAAGAAACGACATAAGTAAAGCTCGGGGAAAAAAAGGTATGTAAGGTGCTCTTGTTCTTTGATTTTCTAGCCCGACCATGCCGAGGATTAATCTTGTCCCCCGTACTTGAGCTTCGTAGTAGCATATTATAGTTCTTCCCAGTTATTAGAATTTAAGTTGTGTATTTACTAAAGAGTTGGAACACATAAATGTAAAGTTGAGAGGGCAATTGCTGACATGGTCATAGTTGCAATTGAGTCCGAAGTCCCCAAGATGGGCACCTATGGAGCTTTGGTCCTTTATATTATGTTATGTGTTTGTGTTGTCAAAGTTAGCCACATTTATGGCTCATAAGGAAATTGGCAAACATGGCAAGACGACGGCGCGCGGGCAAACCTAATAGCTGAAATCGCTTAACTCAATAAGGGTTGGTCTAGGTAAGGAAAATGAAATTTCCCTACAAAAGTTACCTACCCTTATATTCATGTTTTAAGGTGCCTAGGGCCATGATAAGCTTCCCCATCACGCTCCCTTAAGCGAAGAGACTAATTTATAGCTTTCTTAATTAACGAATACGTTAAACTTGGAAAATAGAACCGGAATGGGTAAACTATTGATATTTCTATGGGACCATATTTAATGGCAGGTTATGCACAATATCTTGATGTTAACATGTTAGAAGAAAATCTTAATATATATAGGTTTATGCTTACATTCAAATTACGCTAAAGCCGCAATGATTACCTTTTAGAAACGCTATATGTTTATTAGAGCTCTTGAGTTATCTAGACCTCCTAAGAATTGAAGGTTTGGCAAACACGCGCATTCTTTAAAAGTTGTAGATGTGTAAGGAAATTAACCTTAGTGTAAAAGTTGAGGTGCTAGTAGCAAAGGAGAGATAAGAGTAAATGTTCGACCTCTTAAGGTAATATGTGAGGTATATGCCTTCTGTCCGTAGTTGATTTCAAGAACCTTTGAGTGACGTTAAAAAATGAGCAAGACGAAGTTAAGAGACAAGGGTTGGCAATTAGGTAAGAACGTAAGTGCGCATAAAAATTGGCCGGAATAGTGAACACGAGAGTAAACATCAGGTAGGTAATGATGAATCCTATTTGGAAAAGAATTTAAGATTAATAGGAAAAGTTGAGCTAAAGGTTGTTAAATTATATGATAAGTGTTACGATTTTTAATGAATTAGGAAAATAGCTACAAGATTTACCCCGCTCTCTCTTAAGACGTTTAGCAAAAGAGTTATAAATAAAGTTGTTTATGTTACTTGTGTTAAAGCCAATCAAGACCGCAAAGTGTTAACTTATTAAGAAATTATTTGAATCAGAGTTAAAGAGAAGTTCTACATTGTACTTTTAAACAATTATCTTTGATTATTTGTTCTAAGAGTCTGATTAACTTATACAAATTTTAAAGGATTTTATTTGTCTTGAAGTTTCTAAACTCGCTTATAATGCTACTAAGCTTTCTAAGCTCCTCAAATCTTGCAAAGTTTCACATGAGCCTTCGATATTGTCTAAAGCATGCAACAAGTCTTTATTTATCTTAAGGTAGCTCCCAAGATAGTTTCCTAGCATTTACGCTAAAGAGCTCCAAGTTATGTTTTCCTATTCATAAGTTACCTCAAGATGTGATATGATGTGGAACGAATGAGGTATGCTCACAATTCTTGATATGAAAATATGAAAGTCAAACGAGTATAAGCACAAAATGAATGCTAAGTTTGTTAATAGAAAATGTTAAGTTAAGTTATTCCTCTCTTCTCCTCGTGTTAGTATTGCTAGGAGATATTTAAAATCATGAACGTGTTTCTACACTATCTTTATGATATTGCAGTTCTAGGAACTTCCCTAGAATTCATTCACATCATATGTATGTATTTAAATGTTAAATGAAAAAATCTATATGTTTATGGAATAATTATAGTAATGGGGTCGTGGTAAGATGTTATGATCTTGGGCATATTTATATTCTCCAAGTGATACTCAAATGCTAAGCCATTTCGTCTTGTTTAATCACCCATGTTTGTACACATTCTCATGTAAATTGTAGTTAAAATGTGAATTTATACTAACCAACATGATTAAATTGCTTTTTGGCAGAAAAATATTATTTTATGAAGCTAAGATGCATGTGGGAGAAATCGGAATGGACTCCTGAAGCGAGCAAGGAAATGGCCAAGGAAAGCATGGATTAGGCCCGCGATGGAGCCGTGTCACGCCGTCATCGCGGATGCACTGGCCTGATGATAAAAATTGGCAAATTCTCGAGAGGAGGTCCGCATTGCCTCCGTGGCACGTTGGACCTAATTACCTGAACTTGACATTCCAGTGAAGGCACGTTGGAGCCATGGCATCGTTGGCCAAGCACCGCGTTGCACGCCGTGGAACGCACACACACCCGAAGGCCTGACCTGCTGAGGTGCGCGTCGTGCCGTGTCACCTGAGGAAGTGTTCGCGACACCCGTGACACGTTGCCTTGTTATTCCGGGAAAAATTCCCACCCGCATAAATAGAACACTTAGGTTCATTTTAATTATTCCTGACTTGGTGAGCAAGAACGGGTCACATGCGCTGAGGACGAAAATCTTAGGTTTTCACTATCTCTTTCTCCTTTCTTTCAATTGTTTGTGGTATGATTTACACTCATTTGATGATGTTTAATCCACAAATGAGTGGCTAAATTCACTTCTCGTTGAGGTTAAGAACATTTGTAGTGAAATGTAATTACCGATCATTTGGTTTTCCATCTTTTCTTCCATGGTTGTTCTATTAATTCTTGTTCTTACCGCATTAATGTTTGGCCAATGTTATTGTATATCTAAAAAGTCCTATTTTCACTCGAGAGAGCAAGAAATTGGAAAGCCAGAATTGATAGACATGATCTTTTCTTAGTTTGGGAAAATTGAGAATTGATTTACCTTCAGATAGAAATATACCGAAGTCGTATTAGTCAATTACGGAATCGGCTTTGTATGGCTAGAACATGAATTTCTTTTATCACAAAATGTAGGTGGAAGGTTCATGATTCTGTTGTTAAATACGAGTTTTAATCCATAGGCAATAATTTTCGAACTAGCAACCTGAGGAAAGATAGATCAAATTGTATCCATAATTTATTTCTCTACATGTTCGTTTTAGCCTCAAAGATGCTCACACTCATAGTTCGTGACTAAATTGTATATTCGTTTTAGACTTAGAATAAATTAGGATACTAAATATAAAAATCTCTTTCACATTGTTGTCTGCATTTTTAGAGTTAAAAGTTTATTAACACTTGATTAAATTGATACCGTAGTCCTTGTTCTTGCTCGACCACGTGCACTTGCGTGTAGTCATCCAGACCGACTAATAAGCTTTGGCGCCGTTGTCAGACTCGGCAATTGGTAAAAAATTTTCTTAAGTGTTAGTTTGCTATTTCTATATTAGTGCCGACAACTCTGGTCTTAGCCTCGTATTTTTGCGCATATTAAATTTCGTTGAACACTCGGCAAGAGACAAAAGAAGTCGGTGGACCTACTACTTAGAGCCGAAAGACACCCATCGTCAAAGTATAGAAGCTCTAGAGGAGAAAGCCGCGCTTGCTCGACAAACAACTCGTAGCAACCACGTATCCACTCACTTGTGCGGCGTGTTAGTGCCCGAGATATGGCAAATAGGCTCTGCTCGTGAAGGGGCGATACCACATGCTAACAATGTCACATCTAGCATTCGCAAACCCGAAATAGGAGGGAGGTTTGAGCTAAATGCAACATGGTGCAATTGCCGCACACTGGCAAGCTCACTGTGTCTCCTCACAGGACCACAACAACACCTCCAAAACTTTGGAGATAAGTGACACTTACATCCCCGTTGGAGTGTCATCGTATTATGTCGCCATTGTTCCCATTTTCACTTTGGGGAAGCTGTGGTGGCTGAAAGCCGAGCCACTCTAATTCCATCACCACGTGGGATGATCTTGCAAAGAAGTTTGATACTAAGCCTCTTTCCATCCGGTAAATGTGCCAGACTTGAATTCAAATTCTAAGTTTAAACAAAGAGAGGGGGAGAACCTGTATCAAGCTTGGGAGAGATTCAAATCAATGTTGCGGATTGTCCTCATCACCACCAATCCACGATGCTAGTGCATACTTTCATAGAGGGTTTGGAACCCCACACAAAATTTTGCTGACTCAACACTGGGAAAAGCATTAGAAAAGATTCTATGAGGAGTCAGATATTTGTTGAATCGTATTTCAAGCAGAAAACCGAGGGAATGCGGACTCTTCAAGAAGTGAGGAACAAGGAAAGCACCTAGAGTCTTAGAAGTGGATGGTTTTGTCAAATATCGCCGCACGTATAGTTGCGTTGGGTGCATCCGCCAACACCCACTTCGTAATATGAGCTTGAATCACCTCAAGCCCCAAAGAATGTAGTGACAGAGTTTGGTGTGAAGTGTGCTGAGTAATGAACACTCAACCGAGTGTTGTGGTGCAAATCCGATTCGGTGAACTTTGTTGGTAATGCACAGAGAAATAATCACCAACCAGATGGCAACAATACAATTCTAACCGGAGGAATCACCCGAATTTCTCTTGGGGTAGCAACAACCATCAAGGGCAACAGTTCGAGTCGGGGGACGCAGAAAGAAATCAAGGAGGGCGCTGTAACTATCACTACGCATCGAAACAAACAATGCACCTCCTCCACCACCATCACCCAAAGATTGAGGAGATGTTCAAACTATGATAGCTAACCAAGCTCCTTCAATTGCAGGCCGACTATGAAATTGCGCCGATGTAAAGAACAATCGCTAGCTACAAAGTCAGCCGGAGTACCGGGCCAATTTGCCGGAGCTCAAAACACTGTGCCTGGGAGGAGGATCTTCCGAAAGGACACCGATCCCAACCCCAAGCAAGTGAATGCAAGACCACAAGGAGTGGTTTATGTTTAAAGAGGTGGAACCGTAAAGACCACTCTCAACAAATGGGAGCACAGAAATGAGAGGGAGCACAAGACGAGAGGGGGAAGAAGAAGGATGTCAAACTGTAAAGACCACCACCCCGTTCCCTCAGAAAGATTAAAGAACACAAGGAGGAAGCGTGTTTCTAAAAGATCATGGAGGTGCTTAAACACGTACATATCAAGTCTATGCCTCTTATTGATGTTTTGGCAGGGAGTGCCGAAGTATGCGAAGTATATCAAGGACATCGGTGGCGAACAAAAGCAAAGGATCGAGCACGCTACTAAGGGTTTCTTATGGAGGAGTGCACTTCCCTGACACAAAACAAAGTTGCCCAAAGCTCAAGGACCTTGGGAGCTTTACAATTCAAATTACAATTGGGTAGAGCATCCGAGCTCGCTTGGACATGTGATTTGGGGAGCGAGCATTAACTTGATGCCGACATCTGGTATTCAAGAAGTTGGGGCTAGGGAGTCCTAGACCAACAAAGGATCTTGCAACTACGATCGCCTTTTGGCAAGACTCGATGGCATTGTGGAGGACGTGTCAAAAGTAAAGTGGGCCCTTATCTTCCTAAGAGACTTGTTGTGTTGGATTTTGAGCCGATGCGGAAGTCCCATTTTATTTTGGGACTTCCTTCTTGGCGATCGAGAAAGCGCTAATTGATGTAGTTACAGGCACCTAACCATGCGAGCGCACGACAAAGTGGAGGGAGTGTACAAGGCCACAAAACTTCCGGCCGTGTACGAACTCTATGATCTACGTGCTTGACCAAGCCGATATCACCTCAGTTGTTGAGTCACGTTGTCAAATGGGGAAACCACCGCTGAAGGATCCCCCAAAACTAAAGTTGTGGCAAGCAGATCGAGATGCCACAGCCGGCAGCTTGATGGGCATCGTGCATGACATGGGTGAGTGGCACACAGAGAAAACGTCCGTCACCCTAGGTGTTGAATGAGCGTAATGACGTCGAGCCGCGACGCGCAAACCAGCGCCGCACCTGAGGCAACCCGGGAAATTATTGTATTTATATGTACCAAGCTAGTTAAGTAAAAAGAAAAAGAAAAAAAGAGAGAAAAATATAAAAATGTAAATATAAAAAAATATTTTGTTGTGTTTAAAACCTTGGGATTCTAACCAATTTCTTGTTGTAAGATAATTTCAGGTTGGATCTGAGGGCAAAATGCAAAGAATCGCAAAGGAAAAATCGAGGCAAGAAAAAAATAAAAGTGGCAAAACAGCTGAGCTTGTATGTGTTCGTGTCACTTTGAGGAGGGCCTCCACGCGCCCTCCTCGTGACACGCCGGAGGTGTAAATTTGGAATTTTTCAAATTCCAAAACACCCACGCTGAGCGGTTCGTGCCACCTGAGGTGCTCCGCGTTACCCACGTGACACGTTGAGTGTTACTTTCTCGCGTTGGGTCACACCGGGTCGTCAGACCCGCGCAAAATCTCACCTTAACCCCGATTTTGCCTCATTTTTCCCATTCCTTCTCCTCAAGGAGAAACACCCCAAAAATCCTCTCCCTCAACGTGACATAGACCTAGGCACTAATTAACAAGTTTTCTTCATTTCATCGATTCAAGGTATGTTATTCAACTTCCTAGCTAAATTTTGGTTGAATTTTTCATTTTCCAAAGATGTGAGGTGAGTAAACCTTGCTCTAAGTAGAAATTGAGCTTAAATTCATTTAAGTTATTGTTGATTGATGTTCGTAAGATCATTGTGATTGTATGAACGCATATATACATGCTTTGCCCGAATTTTTGTGAAATTGTGAAGCATAGGGTTTGAGTTTGAATATGAAGAAGGAAAATTGAGTGAAATGTTGAAAATTGTTGGGTTGTGTATGTTGGGTGAGGTGAGTTGGTTGAAGCATGTTAATATGCTAAAGACACGACGGACTTTTTGAGGTATTGAAATTGTGATATGCATGAAATTGGTGAATTGTATAGGCTTGTGCCGATAAATTTTTTTGCTAAGTGCTATGTGATGAAATGTTATCGATGGTAATATTGTGATTAGTCAGACGAAGTTTGAGTAGTACATAGAATTTATACCGCCGAATTCCCTGAATGCACGAGGCATATTTGTTTTTTTCTCTGTTTTTTTATGTAAATTAAAATGAGGATGATCTCGACGTACGTCGAAATTAGCTAAAGACTAAGTGTGTGGGGTGGCCTAGCTTAACCCAAATCCCTAGTCGAACTAATCCTTTAACTGGATCGACATCGGGACCGGCTCGCTTGATTTGGACAGAACAATGGCAAGCGTGCAAGACAAAGGAAAGGGCGCATCTACATCTAGCACTGGGAAGAAGAGGAATCGGGACTGGGAGCAAAGAGGCCCTGCCAGCGATCGCCGGTTCCGCGTGGCTAACGCCGCCAATACGGAACCCGATGGGTGACAGATGAAGGGAAGAAGTGGTATACAAAGCATAAGAAGAATAAATACTTCCCCGAGAGTACATTGCAAGGGAGCCTTTGGCATAGGAGTTCCCTCGAATTGTTCACCGACTTGACACCTCTGCCGAGCTTCACCCGAAGAGCCCAAGGAGTGCACCGCACTTAATTCGGGATTTCTATGCAAATTGGAACCCGACACTCGTTAGCCACACCGTCAAAAATAAGGGTTCAAATTGTCACTTTGAGCCCCATCACCCGAATGCCATCTTGGGGGCGCGGAACACGCATACACCAATGTACTCCATACCGAACATCACTCCACCATATGCTGATATCGACGGGACCTTGTGTGGCCCGTTCGACAACACGTTAGGAGCGTGCATAAGGAGAGGGGCTACCATCGACATTGCCCACTCACTGATGGAACAAAGTGGGAAGCTAGGATCTGCTAAAAATTGTTTGTTCCTACCCCGATTCCTGTGGGTGCACATGAAAGATGTCACCCAGATCGTATGCTTAGTCTATTCCCCGATGAAAGTGGCCGGAGATCAACGTTGGGGCGGTGTGATCATATCCGCCATGAACAGAGCTCATGCATCAAGGGCACAGGTACGGGTTTGGTGGCTTGGCCGACCAATGCCTCGTGGGGCCGGGATGTTAAGGAAGAGGCCCCGGATTATATCCCGCATGGATAGGCGTGCCGTGGACGTCATGAAGACCAAGGCACTGACACCACCACGGGCCGCGACACTACGAGCGTCATGCTCGATGATTAGTACATGGCCCGCATGTTTGGATACAGATGCTCCAGCTGCACATAGGCGGGAGGCCGGCACCGTACATGAGCCGTGCGCCTCGACTTAGACTACCCTTCTCACGAAACGCGAGGCTCTATGCTCCGTGGCCCAGCCTTTGTGGAGCTCCGTGGATGACGACGCCCCACCGATGAGGAGACACGCCGCCGTGAGGACTCCGATGTTGAGTCGGAGGAGACCACGGGGCGATTCGCATGGGAGATGAGGCATGGGCACCGACGAAGAAGTTGAATTCTTCATTATCGGGAGTTTCACCACCACTTTGTGCTATAAGTTGAATTTATGAACACCGGGGATAGTGTTCGGTTTTAAGTGTGGGGCGGGAGTAGTTAGATGTCAAGGTGTTGTCTTGTTTTTGTTGATATTAATGTTCGTTGTTGTGCTTGGAAAAATTGTGACCGGTGGATTTTGTGTGTATGTTTTGTATTGTAATTCACGTGAAGCTGTTGTGTGCCGTTGAATATTGTTAGCCTACAAAATTATTTTTTTATCAAAATCAATCTATATTTTTAAATTTTTTTCAAATTATTTTTATGATTGGGTTTTTCTACGTTTGTTTTCGTTCTTTACCGAGAATAGTCCCATTGAACCAAAGTCGTAAATAGTGACCGTTCCCTATGATGGATGAATGACGATCGTCTTAAGGAAAATGTAGTCGATAGGAGTAGTTTTTGTCTTTTATTTTTGTTTGTTTGTCTCCAGATCCCAAGCGTGTCGCTACTTTATGGTTGCGAAATTCTTGTTGCGTGTTGTACATGATATTTAGAATGCAAAGGTGATTCATACGAAAGCATGCAACTTTGTAAATATGTTGAGATACCTAGGCCATAGAGTTCGATTCGGTGTGATTGAGGCTTAATGTTTGGAATTTTGTAATTAGCCGATTGAAGAGTGTGAATGTTTCTTGAGTTTGAGTATGCACGAGTGTCTAGTGACGTTTCGATTATTCCATGCCATCATGGAATTGCCCAGAACTTGCCCTGTGTGTAAACAAACGAAATGAAGGAAGTGTAGTGTAGGAAAGATGTAGGCGTTTTTTGTTTTAATCCGAAGTTTTTTTTTTTCTTGTTCATACCCACTTCGAATGTCAATCCTAGTTAGCCCATCGAGCCTTTAGCCTATATTTCTTCTTTCATCGAAAAGGCAAACCGAGCTTAACCCCTACTTTTCATTATCTGTAAATTTGATCCAAAACACTTAAGCGCTCAGAAAATACTTTCCCACGTTGTCAAGGAGTGAGAAGTGGAAAAAGAAAAGAAAAAGCAAAAAGTGATGAAAGTAAAGAAAACATCAAAGGTGCACTTTGCCTGATGAAAAGAAAATAAAGATGTATAACTAATCTTTGTTGTTAAGCTCAAAAGTTTTAAAGAAATGGGAACCAAAAATAAAGAAAGACTTCAAGAAATGGAAGGATGAAGAAGAAACAATGCCCATAATGTTGATGGGATTTATTGAAAAGCGCTTTAAGGAAGCTAGTTGCTATTATTGGTTAGCTCCAAGATTTACTAGTTTCGTAGAGCTTACATTACAACCTCGTTATGTCCTACGTGATCCTACATCACGCCCTTATATTAGTAGAGTAATACACTAGAGGCAAGCCTAAGGTTCATGACATGATGCAATTTTAATTTTTTCTTTTAAATTTAGATTTTTAAGTATTATAATAAAAAATAATCATTACATGTAATGATTAGAGTTCATGTGATTGAAAGGGGGAAATTTCCTTCGTGTTGTGAGGGCACATGCTTGACGAGAGATTGAATTTCTGTGTTTGATATCTTGATCAGCCTAATTTTCAAGAGTTTGCCGATATCGAGAGTTGATTCCCGGGAGCCTGGGAGGTATTGACGTGTTAAATGTCATTCAATTGATGAGACTATGCATGTTTTCTTGATGATTTGCTATATTAAATAATCGGTATAACCGTAAATTCTGATTAGTCGAGCCAAAGTAGCCATGATTGGGTGTAAATTGCATGAGGTGTAAGATTATTGTTTGAGACCAAACAAGATTTAAGTGTGGGTAAGATCTTGGGCATATTTATATGCCCAAGTGATACTCAAATGCGCTATTTCGTCTTGTTTTGACCATCGATGTTTGCACATTCTCATGTAAATTGTAGTTAAAATGTGAATTTATACTAACCAACATGATTAGCGTTGTTTGCAGAAAAATATAATTTTATAAAGCTAAGATGCATGTAGGGAGAAATCTAGAATGGACTCCTAAGCTAGCAAGGAAATGGCCAAGGAAAGCATGGATTAGAAAGGCTCCGGATGGAGTCAATACGCCGGCCATCGCGGATGCATTCGCCCTGGGATGATAAAAAATTGGCAAATTTCCATAGGAGGTCCGCGGTGCCCGTGGCATGCTGGACCTAATTACCTAGAACATGGAATTCCAAAGGAAGGTGCGCGTTGCCGTGGCACGTTGGCCAAGCACCGCGTTGAACGCCGTGGCACGTTGGGCTTAAATACCCGGAAGGCCAAATTCCTGAGGGTGCACGTTCGTGCCGTGTCACTGGGAGGCAAAGGTTCGCATGCACTCCGTGACACTCTTCTTGTTATTCCGGAAAAATTCCCACCGCATAAATAGAACACTTAGGTTCATTTTTAATTATTCTATCTTGGTGGAGCAAGGATTTAAGCCACATAGCTGAGGGGACGAAAATCTTAGGTTTTTCTACTATCTCTTTTCTCCTTTCTTTTCAATTTGTCAGGATTTGTACTCATTTTATGATGTTTAATTCACAAATGAGTGGCTAAATTCACTTGTTGAGGTTAAGAACATTTAAAGTGGAATGTAATTAACATCATGTTTTCCATCTTTCTTCCATGGTTGTTCTATTAATTCTGTTCTTACCGTACAGTAATGTTTGGCCAATGTTAATGCATATCTAAAGTCCGGTTCCACTCGAGAGAGCAAGAAATTAAAAGTTGTGAATTGATAGGATATGATCTTTTACTTAGTTTGGGAAAATTGAGAATTGATTTACCTTCAGACAGAAATATACCCGAAAGTCGTATTAGTCAATTACGGAATTCTGTTTTTTATGGCTAGATCATGAATTTCTTTTATCACGTAAATGTAGGTGGAAGGCTTCACATTCTAAGTTGGGTTAAATACGAGAGGTTTTAATCTATAGGCAATAATTTTCTAATTAGTGTTGTTGCTTCGTGTTTGGGACTATTTTGAGCTAACTTATACACCATCTAGTAGAACAAAGAAACAGTAAGTCACTTCCCTGAAATCTCTAATAAGTGTATGAATATTTGAAGGAAAACTAGAAGAAAGTTATGGTTTGTATGTTGACTTGTTGTAGTTGTTGTGTCATATGTTGCTGCGTTTTGGGAAGAAAGATTTCAGTTATTGGGAAGTGATTTGAGGAAAAAACTCCTATTATATCCAAGAATATTCTCATGCCAAGGGTAAGTGTTTCTAATTACTTAACTTGCCTAAAAATCCTAAACAAAGCTAGAAATTGGAGGTTATGTTGGGCTGCCTTTGTTGGTATGTTGTTGTTGAAGTTCTTCTCGTTTTTTGAAGGTTGGAATAGATGTGTTTTTATGAGAATATACTCTATATTTGTGGAAGTTTTTCATGACAAAACCGAGGTAATTTCCTACCACTATTTTCATCCAAAGTTGTAGAAACAAGTTGAAATACGAAAAGCTGCTAAGTGTTGCCTTATTTGTTTGTGTTGTGACTCGCCATTTATGTAACATTTTTTCCTGGATAAAATGGTATTGAAACAAACTTTTCACTTGGTGATAAACTCAAGTAATTTAAGAGGCTAAAGTTCTGGTTGTTTAAAAAGAAAAGAAACGACATAAGAAGGCTCGCCGGGAAAAAAAGGTAAGGCGCTCTTGTCTCTTGATTTTCGCCTAATTCATGGTCGAGATTAATATGGTCCCCTCTCCGTACTTGAGCTTCGAGTAGCATATTATAGTTCTTCCCGCTTGTTAGAATCTTGCTTGTAATATTTTCTAAAGAGTTGAAACATAAATGCAGTTTTAGAGGGCAATTGCCTCTCGATTATGGTCATAGTTGTAAATTGAGTCTAAAGCTGCCCGGCGTGGGGCACGTGAGCTTGTCCTTACAATATGTTATGTTTTTGTGTTGTCAAAGTTGTTTCATATTATGGTCGATAAGGAAATTAGCAAACATGGAAAAACGACGACGTCATGTGGGCAAACCTAATAGTTGAAACCGCTTTAACTCAATAAGGGTTAACGAGGGTAAGAAAATGAAATTTCCCTACAAAAGTTACCTACCCTCTTAAATGTTTTAAGGTTCCTAGGGCCATGATAAGCTTCCTTGATCCTCTCCCTTAAGCTAAGAGACTAATTAATTGTTGCTTAATTAACCACGTTAAACTTGGAAAATAGAACCCAGAATGGGTAAACTATTGATATTTCTATGGGACCATATTTATTGAATGTTATGCACAATATATTGATGTTAACATGTTATAAGAAAATCATAATATATATTGGTTTATGCTTACATTCAAATTACGCTAAAGCGGCAAGGATTGCCTTTAGGAAAGTCGCGCTATATGTTTATTAGAGCTCTAGAGTTATCTAGACTCGTGAGAATCAAGTACTTTTATGTAGACACGTCGCATGTTCTTTGAAAGTTGTAGATGTGTAAGGAAATTAACCTAAGTGTAAAAGTTGGAGGCTAGTAGCAAAGGAGATATAAGATTAAATGATCTTTTAAGGTAATATGTGAGGTATATGCCTTCGTTCCAGAGTTGATTTCCAAGAATCTTTGAGCAACATTAAAATATGAGCAAGACAAGTTTAAGAGACAAGGGTTGGCAATTAGGTAAGAAGGTAAGTGCTAAGTACAAGAATTGTTGAATAGTGAACACGAGAGTAAATAATTAGGTAGGGAATGACGAACTCGTTAGGAAATAATTTAAGATAAATACGGAAAATAGAGCTAAAGGTTGTTAAATTTGATGATAAGTGTTACGATTGTTAATGAATTAGAAAATAGCTAGCAAGATTTACCCCTGCTCTAAAGACGTTTAGCAAAAGAGTTATAAATAAAGTTGTTTCTGCTCAGTTGTGTTAAGCTAATGAAAGGCCAAGAAAGTGTTAACTTTTAAGAAATGATTAGAATCAAATATTTTGAGATAGTGACTCAAGTTAAGGAGAAGTTCTTCATTGTACTTTTAAAAAATTATCTTCGATTATTATTTCTAAGAGTTGGATTAACTTTTCAAGTTTTAATGGATTTTATTTTTCTTGGAAGTTTCTAAACTGCTTATAATACTTCTAAGCTTTTCTAAGCTCCTCATATTGCAAAAGTTTCACACAAGCCTTTCCTATATTGTGTAAAGCATGCCAATAAGTCTTTATTTATATTAAGGTAACCCCTAGATAGTTGCCAAGCATTTTTATGTTAAACAACCCAAGTTATGTCTATTCATAAGTTACCTTGAGATGTGATATGATGTGGAACAAAATGAGGCATGTTCACAATTCTTGATATGAAAATATGAAAGTCAAACGAGTATAAGCACAAAATGAATGCTAAGTTTGTTAATAGAAAATGTTAAGTTAAGTTATTCCTCTATGCTCCTCGTGTTAGTATTGCTAGAGATGTTTAAAATCATAGAACGTGTGTCTACACTATCTTTATGATATTCCGCCTCTAGGAACTTCCATAGAATTCATTCATAGCATATGTATGTATTTAAATGTTAAATGAAAGATCTATATGTGTATGTCATAATTGTAGTAGTAGGGTCATGCAGTAAGATCCTACACATGTTATATTACCGAGTCGGCATATTTCATGGTTTCCAAAAGATTCGCATAATCCGTATGAGCCCTATCGCCCTCCATTTATGATTGCTATTGAGATTTATTTGTATTACCCCTGGGTGTGGTACAATCGGCTGAAGATATTTTTTTACCCCGGTATGGTACACCGACCGGGAGATATTTTTATTTCATCTCCGGTATGGTACAATCGGCTGGAGATATTTTTATTTTACCCCGCATGATACACCGACCGGAGATATTTTTATTTTAGCCTCGGTATGGTACACCTAGCTGGAGATATTTTTGTTTTACCCTGATATGGTACACCGATCGGAGATATTTTTATTTTACCCTAGTGTGGTACAACGCCGGATGAATTTTATATATGGATCTATGGTTGGCTGGTTGTTGGCATTACGCTTATAATTTCTTCCTTTGCATTTCAATTGCATTTTCATCTCTTTATACGCTTACTATCAAGTTTCTGCTTCAAGATTCCAAATTGTTACTATTCCTTATTGCAAAAATGCTCCGGCTTATCTTTGAGTTCAATTATGTTATAGTAAGTTTTTATCAATTACGTGTTGTAGAGTTTTTAGGTTATAAGTATCCTTTATATGTTTATGTGCCGACTCGCTTGTTACAGATTGTTATCTCATATTTATAGTTTCACTTTACATACCCGCATTTCATTCACCGCATCGACGCCCCTTTTCTTTGGGACCTCGCGATCGTGCTTCAGGTGAAAGTAGAGGTCAGATTGCCAATTGATTACTAGTTCGTGAGATCACCGTTGGTTGGTATGCTCCTTTCCTAGAGCTAGGGCTTGGTTATTTATTCTTGAGTTTTGAGATGATGAGGCAGGCTCCGAGCCCCGTTCGACCATTAGTTAGTTTACTTTTTAGAGGCTTTGTGTACTTAGTGTGTACAACGGTATTCAATTTGTGGCCTTTTCGGCTTATTGTTTCGGTTTAGCATACTCATAGACTTGGTTGCATTTTAGTTGTTTACTATGTATTGTTTAGACCTTATGGCTCCGCTTATACTCTAGTTGATTATCACAGTAGCCTAGATGGCCTAAGTATTAGCGCTATAAATGTCATATAGCCGACTTCTGATCAATCATGACCGAGGCGCTTGTGTTTCTGCAATTCCAGCTTTTAGGGCATGACAAAGTGTAGGTCTCCTATTTGTTGGTTTGAGGTAGGAGACCAAGTTAATTGGACCAGATTTAATCCATCACCATAGGAGAAAGTAAAGCTTTACGAGAACTCTGTATAATGGCTTAGAGACGCCGTAAGTCCTACTTGATGTGCAGCAAATGGTAGAGCCCGGAATCCGCTGTTATTGAGTAGGTATTTTTGGAAATTTTTCCCATGAAGGGCGTAATGAGGTTTGGTAAGAAGGGAAATCTTAGCCCTAGGTTTATTGGCCCATATTTGATCCTCCTGAGGATAAAATGGAATATGAGTTAGATTTGCCTCCGAGTTAGAGTCTGGCCCAACCATTTTCACGTATTGATGCCGTTATGTATAGGTGTTCCATCCAAGTTGTGCCACTTGAGGATGTCCGCATCGAGGAGTTGTCCTATGAAGAGGTTCCAAAGTGGCCATATTAGGATTGACAGTTCGTAGGTTGAGAACCAAAGATGTCACTTAAGGTACTGTGGAAAGCAAGAATAGAGAAGAGATTATTCTTGGGAAGATGAAGACTAAAATGAGATCTAGATATCCTCATCCGCTCCAGGTTAAGATGACTATGCAATTGCTGCAAGGCTATTTTCATCCGTTACTTTATGATTTAGTGCTGTTTATACTGCTCGCTGACTACCATCTTGTTGTGAAATAGTTGTTATAATGTCATGTAAAGTGCCCGTATTGACTTTTTCTCGCTTCGTTTTCTGATAGTCCATATCACAGGGAGACTCGCTGAAATTTTTCAGAATAATAGTTAAAAAGAGTTACAAACTCCCCGAAGTTGAAGCTGACATTCAAGGGACGAATATCCCTAAGGGGGAGGATTTTACACACCGTAAGCTCATAACATTTAGCCGACGTATCCGTATGTTAGTAAAGAGTGTTAGAGTACAACGTGTATGAGAAATGGAACGGGTAAAGGTCGAACGAGCGCGGAATCGAGGTAGCGAGAGAGAAGGCCGTGATGACCGCACAAGGCAATGTGTCACGGACTCCTCCCCATGCAGAGCCAAGTGACCGTGACACCTACCCAGATTGGCGCGATGGGTCCATGATATGGACCCCGTTTTCACTATCCAAGTTTTATATAAATTCAATTATTTCATTTGATTTAAAATATAAACATGAGACCTTCGCTCAGGAATAGGAGAGCCTCGCCTTTTTCATGAAATTTCTTTCTGCTATGCCGCAACGCCGTCCAACCTCAAATTAACTTCATATTGAGTTCTAAGCCTGGCAGTGAGCATTACTACGTATTATTTTCTTGAAATTCGCGCCCGACAAATCATAACCCCGCCGAGCAAAAATTGTCAAAATTTTCTCCAAACCGATTCCCCGAGCAATCACTGTGCATCAAGTAAGTATTCCCTTTCCTAACCCTTGATAAATTATAGTTTTTCGATTGTATTTTATGTAGTTGAATTATAGTTGTATTAGTATTACAATTTATCATTTTAAGCCGAAGTTGGCATTAAATTAATCTCTTCTCCTAGTATTACGGCCATATTTTTGAAAGAGCGTTGAATACAAGTTGAAACCGTCGCGGTTCTAGGAAATAAGAATCGAGGCATGTTAAGGTGAATTCGTTTGGCAAGTTAGATTTTTGTAACATTATAATACAGTTTGAACCTCGCAAGGAAGCCGAGTCTCATTGTTGTAATAGTTGTTGTTGTTAGTTTGAGATTCGCATTCATGTTTAGTTGGGATTGACTTTTCCCTATATAGCTCTCCATGACCAACCCGTGGTTACTAACCGTGCCGCACACCCGGCAGGGGTTGATAGCGTCACTCCAAGGAGTGGTATACCATCCGTGAGGGACAAAGATGAGGTCCGAGGAGGACCTTATATAGTTCATTCAATGGCAGACTATTTATATGCCATATCTGCACCACACCCTCGTCGATCCTCGCGTGCCCGGTGCAGTGTGATCGTGAGTCCACTAGACTCAAAAATGTACTACAATTCAGGCCGAGTGGGTTTAGTTGCATGACTGAGGACTCGGTAGGATCTGCTATAGTTATTAGTTGACTTGTTTTTGACCTTGTTAGGGGTAATAGATTGAAGTACTGGCCAAATGAGAGCCTCCCAAGTGGGTTATTCTCGTGTTGGTTGTACTTTCGGCTTACGGGTGCTGTGTAAGGTTCTTGTTTGCACTATTTATCAAGTTAGATTAGACAACAAGAAGTTTAGTTATTGCTATACCTCTATCTCTTTCACCGGGCCATTTTCGATTTCATTTTAAGTTTTGTTCAATTATTGCCTTGAAGCCTATCTGGGGCGTTACATTACTTGCCTTCAAAGTGATAGACATGGATCGAAAGACATTCCTAGCTTTTAGCCCGAATTAATACAATGGCCCTCTCCGTGAGATGATTAGTTAGAAGGTTTGTTCTTTTTATTGTACACATGGCCAGGTTAGGGACTTGTCTCAACTAATATTCTACTCTTAGAGGCTTGGAGATTTACATATTCCCCAGGGTTTGTTGCTGGGCCGTGGGGCCTATATGTTTTATTTCCTGTAATGGCCATATGGGGCCTTGTTTAGCTATTAGATAGTTGACTTGATGGCTATAGTTTGCTTATAAGTGCTTGATTTTCATTCGCCGAAACTAGACAACATGGTGGTTCCTGTCGTCCCGCATAGGACTCCCTTTTGTTGCTTGTTGTTGGGTAGTTGTTTTCATTTACAAGTAGCTATATGGCCTTATCGGCCTGAGGCCGTGTTTATAGCCGAGATATAGCTTGTTGTTTTTCTTGAATTAGGCTGTAGGCATGCACCGTGATGTGCATAAGCCTAGCCAGGCCATCGATCCCAAAAGATGGTGGCTTAGGTGCCGCTCATGCCTCCCAAGGTGTGGGGCGTGACACACCACCATCCAGAAAGGATACTGTGGTGCGCACGTCTTATTAGGCTAACTATGGAGAATGTGTCTCATGTATATGAGGGGAGGAAGGAGTCGGGTAAAGGATGTGGATCGACTTGCATGAAGCCGAGTGTTTGTTTGGTTGACTCGGCCATTGGTGGTGTTATTATTCGAATGGATCAAAATCATTTTTGGTGACTGATGTAAAAGCTTGACAAAGCGAGGATCCTATTTTGGTAAAGCCGAAGGAAGTCAAGCTCGTAATCTAAGGTAGAGGTCTTCTCTCCAAAAGGGGATATGGTGTGCTTCGATACTGTAAAATGGTCTTTTGTGTGTTTCAAATGTTGATGATTTGAGAAATCGGATGTTGCACGAGGCTCATGGTTCCGATACTCAATACATCCAGGTACCACCAAGATGTATCGTGACCTACAAAGTCTATTGGTGCACGACATGAAGAAGGACATGCTTGGTGACTCTAGGCTAAGTGTCCAAATGTCAATAGGTAAAGGTTGAGCATCAAAGACCCAAGAGGTGTACTCCAAGATATTATCATTCCTACTCAAGTGGGAAGAAATCAACATGGATTTCTACACACAGTGGTTACCTCTCGCACCCGCCGACAATACGACTCCATTTGGGTTGTTATGTGGACAAAGTTGATCGAGCAAAATTTCATTTCCAACCAAATAAAACTACCTATTCACCGGAGGATTATGCTAAGTTGTACATTCAGAGTTTTTCTACGCATGGAGTGCCATTGTCCACCATATCTGATAGAGGCACTCATTTTACCTCCCAAGCTTTGGAGATCATTTCAAAAGGGATTTTGAACCTGTGGCTGCTTAGTACATCGTTTCATCTCGCAAACCGATGGTCGCGGAGCACTATTCGTACTCTTGAGACATGTTGGAGAGCGTGTAGATTGACTCACGGGTAATTGGGATGATCATTTTCCTCTCATTGAGTTTGAATATAACAACGCCATTATTCCGCATTCACATGGCTTATAATGAGGCTCTCTATGGGTGGAGATTTAGATCGCCATTGGTTGGTTTAAAGTCGGTGAAGCTGCGATGATAGGACCGGATTTAATCCATGAGGCCATGGAGAAAGTTTAGCTTATAAGTGACAAAGTTGAAAATAGCTCAGATTTGCCAAAAGTCCAATGCGTGGATGTGAGAAGGAGAGAACTTGAGTTTGAAGTCGTTGATTGGGTAGTTTGAAGGTATCTCCTTATGAAGGAGTGATGAGATCTGGAAGAAAGGAAAACTCAAATCCCGTTATGCTGGCCCGTACCAATTGTGAAACGGGTTGAAAGGTAGCAACATGAGTTGAGTTGTTCTCGTAATTAGCTACCCATCCAGCTTTCCATGACGCTCTTAAAGAATAGCTTTTGGGTGACCCAACTCCTTAGTTGTTCCGTGGAGAGTGTAGGTGTGGAAGGGACAACCATAGAAGCTAAGAGGAGGTTTCATGTGGAAATACTAGATCGTCAAGCCCGAAAGTTAAGGAACAAAGAAGTATCTTTAGTTAAAGTTTTATGGAGGAATCAAGTATGTTGAGGGATCTACATGGAAGCCGAAGGTATATGATGGCTAATTACCCACATCTTTCCCTTCCGACTAAGTTCTAGCTTGAGGTATCAATTTTTTTCCCTAAAACTCTATTCAATTTCATAACTACCATATGTCCCAGCTTTCTTTTCATGTAAAGGTATGTATGTATGATTCAGGAATTTAGTCTACCCATGTATTTAAATCAAGCCGTTGACTCCGCGCCATCATGTATGTTTAGTATTTTGAGTAATGATTGTATTTCTTTGCTTTTCTCGTATGACTTTCAACATTCCGAGGATGAATGTTTCTAAGGGGAGATATTGCTTGTATCCCCCAAAGCCCTAAAATCAAACTCCTCCGAGTGAAACAGAAAACAGACGCCAGCACTTAAATACTGGACGAGTGGCACAAAGGACTGTCAGATGACCACGAGTCATGTTGACTCATGGTGAGGAGCTTGACTTAAGTTGGAAATTTCAAGTTTGGGGTAACCACGACATGGCCACGAGTTGTGGTCATCCCCACTGCTGCAAGCAGCCACTGTGGTCAAGTTTGATTGAAGGAAGAGGAAGAATGGGCAAGCAGTACCTAACGATTGGTCACCACGATTCGTTGGGTGCACCACGCAGTCGTGGTGTCCCCCGTGGTGAGCTCCAAGGGAATTTCTAGCAAGTGAGGGTAACGAGGTGACCACGAGTCGTGGTCACCGTAATTCATTGCGTCTCGTGGTGACTATCGCATGCCATGTGAAGACGACGGGATGGTGAGCCACGAGTCGTGGGCTGTGACAACGACTCTCGTGCCTGCAGGACAACGACTGCCTAGTCCCTCATTAGACCGGCAATCTATTTTTCCCCTCGCAAGTTTAGTAAGGCCATAATTTTTATGATTCTAAAGCCTAAACTACATCATTTTAAGCTCTAAATAGTGATTTTTAAGAAGGGTAAGTTCATTCTAATATATTCCTAATTAATGCATGCAAGTTTAGAAATCTAGAGGGTTATCAAGCTAAATCTCTCAAGGTTGTTCCTCAATTATTCCTCGGGCAATTAAAGAAGTTGTAGAATCGCATTCTCTAGTATGTAGGGTTAAGAATGGAGGAATTGTTCACACCCATGCCTAATCCCTCTCTAGTTCATGAAAATCTTCATGTTGATTCTATGGGGTTTTAACCCACGCATGAATTTCCGTTATAACCCGAAAGCCCAAATATCGAATCCGGAGTTGAAACAAAGAAAGGTTTAAAATGGCCCATCAGATTGGTCGTGAGGTGACTCCGTGTGAGAGAAGCCCACGAGTCATGATATGAATTATGGCGCGGCTAAGTGATGAATTTGAAATGAGAAATGGGATCCCACTGACTGTGATCACGAGTCGTGGGTCACCCCCACGACTCATTAGGTCAATCGTGGGGTGGTGAGTAAGAGTAGTGATGGAAAGAAGCAAGTAGACACAATTGATGGTGACCACGAGTCGTGGTCACTTGGAAATGGGTCGTTATATTATCCGTTATGAGCCTCGAAGACTCGGAGAAGTAGTGAACTCACTTGTTAAGCTTCACGAGTCGTGACCCCTGAGACGAGTCGCCGTGTCCCTTTGTTGGAATCACATGATAGTTATTTTCTCAGGAATTTAGTAAGGGCTATTTCATAATTCCTAAGCTTCTAAGGCCTAAGCTACGTTGTTTTGAATTCAGAATAGTGACTTTCAAAGGGGTTAAGTTCATTTTAGGCCACTTTCATATTCGTTCATGCAAGACTGATAGACTAAAGGGTGATCAAGGCAATACTGTGTGGTTTTCTTCAATTCCTTCTTGTGCATTCAAGGGAGGATAAGAATCAACCGTTTAGAGGTATGTAGGGTCATGAATGGGTGTTTTTATCCACATCCATGCCCAATCTCTCCTAATTCATGAAGTTTGTTAAAAAATCATATGGGTTTTAACTTAAATCTGTGGGAATTCTAATGATGTATTAATGGGTTATTATTTTTCGTGATTTACATCATATTTTATGAATTGTGATCAAATTCTACAACTATTTTGATTTATAAATTTATTGATTAAGATTTCTAATAAATTATGTCTAATTATGCATGTTCTATGATGAATTGAGTTATGATCTTTACTTTTATTGTTGATATTCATAAACCCATAATGATGTATGAGTTGTAATATAGATTTATTCAAATTCCCATTATAAATTTATGATTGACAAAGTCTATACATGATCTACAAGCATGCATGAATCCCATGATTTACTAATTATGCTTTTGGTCACTGCCATCTTACCCTCATGGAAAGTTCATGTATTTACAAGCACGTTTATGATTATCATGATTTAACTAGAATTCATGAATTTCATGCATATTACATATGAGCACTGTATACGTTTTGGGAGTAGTATTTGTCGGTAGGTTTAGGGCCCGTTTTGCTCGAACTCAGAACTATGTGCCACGTAGGACAATGATGTGGGACCTCCCTTTGTGATTTTCCCTTTGCCTAAATGGGCCTTTTCATACGTGATATCAATTCCCTTCATGGTTCTACCCTTGGCAAGGCACGAACACCCGACTAGTGATTTGCCAAAAGTCAAGCTCCATGTCCTCATATGGGGGTATGTCGGGCAGGCCAATCTCCCACTATTGCTCATGATTTATGCATGTTTATGATTATGCACATTGGCTCAGGTCATGTTCAATAAAGCTTTCTCTTACGATTATGATTACGATCGCATTACTTAATGTTTTGAAACCTTGAGCCTTATGTTATCGTATATTTCTTATGTTATAAGTATGTTGACCCACTCTTGATCATTTATGATATTTTATGGATTTTTAAATGTCTCTGCTTTACTTACCTTGCATACTCGGTACATTCCATGTATTGACCGCATACTCCATGCTATATCATTTCATGATACAGAGCCGACTGTGCTCAAATTTCGTTTCGCAGTCCATTTCAGAGTTTATCATCCACCTTCTGGTGAGTCCTCATTCTCCAAGGGCCATATGTTCAGACATTGATGTTCCTTTTTATTTTAGTTCTTGTAAGTTAGCTGTGATATTGTCCCATCAACCTATCTCATACGATAGAGGCTTTCAAATTAATTGTAAAAAGACTCGCTTTTTTTATGTATTTTAAGTAATATTCCACTTATCATGTTATTCTATGTTTATGTTTCGCTTATATCTTCATGTTAAGTATTCCAATTTTAATGATAAGGAATTATATGAATGTTCATACCATGGGTCTACTTGGAAGTCTCTAGGCCTCTTGTCCGGTGTTACGATCTCGAGTTTATGTTCAAGTGACAAACTCCTGAGACGTGAGCCATAGATTTGAAGTTTCCTAGGTGTCCAAAGCCGCAAGCAGAGTCTTTCACGGGTGTGAAGCGCCACACTTATGACGAAGAGCCAACGAGACGTTTAGGAAATGTTCCCTTCTTTCATGATCTATGTCATGCGATGAAATATCTTTCTATCCTTCTAATTCATCCTATTCCTTATTGTAGAATCATGGCACCCCAAAGAATGAATGGTAGAGGGAATGGAAACCGAGATGGCCAATGCAGGGGATGGCAACGGTAATGTGCACCGACAGTGCCCCACCGGTTCAGAGCACTGCACCTGAGCGCTGCCTATGCTGAAGCCAAGGGTACTCATCAAGATGCTCATGCAAGCCTTGACCACACAGGTAATCAGCAGACAAGGCGCATGCCCCATAAAATGGCAATGCAGCCAGCCGGCTCGAGTTAGAGATTTCGTGGTGATGAACCCTCCGCCGAGTTCCTGGGTCCAAGGCAGATGAAACCCCGCATTAATTCATCGATGAGATTCTAAAGATCACCCAGGTCATGGTGGTAACAAATGGAGAGTGCGTGATTTTGCCCGGCGCATATTTGGTTTAAATTAATGGAGTAGGTATATATAAGCCCTATAGATTGGGGAAGAGTTCCATGCAACCTTTTGGATCTATTGTTCTCGTGAGATGAGGGAACCGAAGGCGGCCGAGTTTGTAAACCGTAAGGTGGTGATAAGTGATGAGTTGGAAATTTACTGCACCCCCATTAGGCTCCTAATCAAGAGTTTTTGCCTAGTTTTCGAGTCATTTATGTGATTTTACACCCTTTCTCAATTCTCAGCAGTACCTCATGTGAGTAAAGAAAGCTTGAAATCGAGCAAAACACATGGAATTTGAGAAGAAATTGATGAGTCAAAGATATGAGGGAGATGAGCCAAAGATAAGGGAAGATTTTAGCTCAAAAGCAACGACGTGCTTAACGGCGCAACGCGTGATTCGAAAGGGCTAAACGCAGTAAAACACTCGAAGCACGCCTAGTCCAGCCTAAACAACCGGCCTCCTTTTCATGAATGGCACTCTACAAAGTTAACCGAAACACCTGCCTCCCATGCCACTATTTTCAACCTAGCTAAAGTTTTGTTCTCCACGGATTGCAACAGTGAAACGCCCATTCCTCACTTGAAAGGCCATCTAATGAAGGGTAAAAAGGGTCCAAAAAGGTCTCAAAAGCATCTAAAAGCTCCAAGGACATTTGGGGAATGTTGTACACACAAAGTACGTATAACCTCCATTGTGCACCAACTAAAGGAACCATTCAAATCAACAACTTATTCATCAAAAACTTCATCTTTTATAGAATTTTAGGAGATTCTTTTCTCATAGTTTTGTAGAGTTAGGGGTAGTACTTTTCTTGTTGTTTTCTCTAACCCATTTTGGGGAATTCCACCATTGTTGTAAGAGCCTCAGGAAGCAAACATTTATGAAGCTAATGCATTGAATATGAGAGAAATCCTCTGGTATCTTCTATCTTTAAATATGCTTTTTTACTAATTTAAGAAGTTAGAAGTATATTCATGGTGGGTTTGTTAATTTGATTGGGTTTTGATATTTTGCTCTTGGATTCTTATTGAATCAGAGGGTGTTTCTAGATTCATTTTCATATTGCTCAATTAAGTGTAAATCTATTAGACTCTCTTTGATTCCATACGAAGATCCATTATTGATTATGATATGGGTAACTCCATATACTTGTTTGATTGTTGCTCGGGAGAGAATGATTAAGTATTGAAAGGGAATCAAGTAGTGGGTATGGATATGATATTGTATAATTAAGCTAGAAATAGCCGAAATTACTCCTCCTTCCTAATTAAGTGCTCTTACCAGCTAGAATAATGAAGTTGCTAATCCAAATCAATTTTGGATTAGAAGTTAAATCGTAGCTAGAGTTTGAGAAAACTCTAGCTAGGGGTAGTCAATAGGGGCCGGGAAGATGAGGCTACCTACTTCCCGAGATTATTTACACTTGAGTTTAAGGCATTGAAGAAATTCCTAATTTGATTGTGATCTCACCATAGAATGTCTTCAGCCTCTCACTTGTGATTACTTCAATTTGAATTCCCCCCAATTAGTTTTAGTTTAGTATTATTTTGTTAATTTTCCCTTCTCGTTTCTCCCCCAATTTTACTTTTCAAATGTTAAACAATTATGCGCTCTAGTTTGAATTAGCTTTATAACTTTGGATTTATCGACTCAATTCTTCCTGTGGGACTAACGACATCCATTGGAAATATTTATTTTGGAGCAAGAGACCATTTGAACTCTTTCATAAACGAGGAGTGTATTTTTGGACTTTATCAAAAATGGCGCCTGCTGTCAGGAATTGAGTTGTGATAAGCCATTAGTTACTTCTTATTGATTCGAACTAGTTTTTTTGCATTTTTTTGTTCTACATTTTGTTTTGCTTATCTTTGTTTTTGTTTTTACTTGTTTGTAGTTGAATGATGGTATCATGTAATGAGTTAAGGCTTGTTGGTGGCAACCCTTATTATGATGACCCATGTCCCTACTGTGGAGGACCACACTATTGGCAAGATTGCAAATATGCCCCTAGAAGGGAGATGAGTGCACCTTCTCCTTCCTATAATAGGTATAGATGCACATATGTGGTAGTCATGGGAGACATTGGGATGGATGATGCCCAAATGGGTTCACTTCCCGCTATAATGGTTATCATACGAAGGTGCCCCAAGCTTGGAAAGAAATGAAGCCATGGCAAGAGAGGGAAGGAGAAGCACATGTGGATGCATAAAAGCCATGCTCCAAGCCTTTGTGGAGCAGGATTCTAATGCGGATAAGAATATCAACCCCTCTATGCCCATTGAATCATCAAATCCGCTAGAATAAAGATGTAAATCTCTAAAAGAAGAAGCGGAGAAGACATTGAGGAGCATAGCAAGAGGAAGTGAACAATGGGCATAACTCAACTTGACTCAAGGAGGAAGATCAAAATGATGATGAAGAAGGAGTCAAGGTGAGTTCTCAAGAAGCCATAGAGGTGTGCCAACCAACCAACATTGTCAAAGTACAAGATTCCAAGGTTGAAGAAGAGACAATTAGAGTCTCCAAATGAAATTCAACAAATTACAATCATGACTCTAGTGCACTTGAAGAGGAGGATGGCAAGCAAGAGGCATGCTCGAAAGGGGAGCGACTTAAACTTCCCTCTTATCATTTTTCAACATTGATCTTCGTCGACAAAATTTAGACTGAGAGACTAAGTCAATGGAGGAAGTTGAGGAGGATGATCAAAGGTGGCTTCTTTCTTAGAATATGCCATGCCAACAAGGCCAAAGAACATCCCTCCTTTGAAGGACAAGAAGCACAAGATGCAACATCCAAGTGCTTGGTCCCTTGATGGTTACACCACCACCCCTAAAGCCGAGTGAAAGAATGGACAAGAAATTAGGGTGCGATTCAAATGCTCAAAGTGGAGAGAGAAGTGGTGTAGGGTTGAAGTCGCCGAGCCACGACATTAACTAAGGTGCTTCTTGGGAGACAATCCAAGCGCTTTTACATTTTGTTTTTAATTTTATTTTTTTTCTGTTTTACTTAATTTTTGTGTTGTCTTTGTTTGTGCAAGGGTGTGTATGGAATGTGATGAATGACGTAAGCCACCCAAAGTGAGCAACCGATGCTAAACCGGCGAAGCGCAAGTTCGATGCGTGAAACGCAAATGTCAAACAAAAATGCCTGGAAGAAAAATTGGTTAAGCAAAGGGCACATCTAAGCGTTAGATCGCGAAACATCGTCTCCGCAGGCACGAAACGCAGGAACGCTATTATGAGAAGAAGGCCCAGTGGGAGTTCTTTCACCTTATTCCTTTCTTACTTTGTTTTACCATGTGCACGAGGACAAAGCTTTATTTGTGTCGTGTGAATTTGAAAGTAATCCACTTGTTGGGCATTACGATATGGACCTACATGATAGATTGGGTGACGTCATTCTTAAGGGTAAATCTTCATTACTTAAGTAGATTGTATCACCTTTAGATAGTGGTCTTTGAATAAACTCCAAGGGTTTTCTTTATACTATGGTTCTTTCCAAGGAGAGATTTCCTTTTCTTTTTCTTTTGTTGTCGAACCTAGTTCCCAATGATAGATTGAGGAGGCAACTTTCTTAAAGGGAAAATGTCAAGTCTAGAGTCACGTGGAGTCTTTTTTGCGCTTGTTTGATGAGGTACCACCAACAATTTTCGTTGGCATTGTGAATGAGATTTTTAAAAGAAAAAGAGGGGAATTTAAATGTGAAATGAGCACTATTATCATGAATAATATATTCTTTTCTCGGCTTGTTGATTCGTAGAATTCAGCTCGTTAAAAGTCATGCTCTTATGTGACAAAGAAAATGTGAACTCCTTGGATTGTGATGCCTTGTGTAGGAGGTTTTTGGCATAATCTTTGTGTATACATGGATTGTCTAGAACTTTTCCTAAGTGTAATTCAAGGCAAAATGATAGATGTGATGCACTTAAAACATGATCTTAGGCCCTATTTTGTAAGTCACTTCACCCAAATGACCTCCTTGAACATTAATCTTTGATAGCCAAAGTTTGAGCCTTGGACCCTTTCTTTAAACCATTACAAGTCTAATGACCATTTTTATTCCTTCTCTTGGCACCCATCCTCCCTAATTACTAGTGATAAAATAATGAAAATGGGCTTGGAAGCCCACGAGATGGGAGCGATAAGGAAATAAATTTGAGATGAGACAAAACCTAAGTTTGGGGTTCACAAGAGTAAGGGGGGAAAATGAGAAGCCTAATAGTGAGTTAGCACCACAATGTTGATGATTTGAATGAATCGATGGGTTGAAAGACCTCGAATCATCAAAGAGAAAGGATATAAAAAGGTGCTATCTCATGCATAGATAAGGCTAAATGTGAAAATCATGGGTGTTATAAGGGTGGTTGGTGTTATACAAAAGATAAAGATGATGAACAAGGAGAAATAAGGTAGAGTGATTTCAACAAGATGATGGGGTGTTACAAGCTTTTGTAAAAACATTAGGGAGGCTTTAGTCACTAAAGCTAAATATTTATCCTACCCTTACCCCTAGCCTTTGACATGACCCACAAGTCCTAATTGATTCCGAGCATAGCAACACTACATTAGTGGCAATATACACTAAGGGAAGTCTATGGGTTAGTTTGTATGCACTTGAATTTCTTTGTGAGAGTGAGCACATTTGTCTTATCTTATAATCCCATTATGTGAAATACTGAAAAATGTGTGTGGGATTCTCTCTTCTTGTTAGGGGCATCATTCGCTTGGAGTACATGCTGAAAATTGTTTTCAAAGAGAGGTATGATTAAGGCGTTTTCTGCAGCGAACTTTAAGGCAAGCTTCAAATGTGAATGTCAATGACTTGAGATGCTATTTGAACTTGCTTTGGAGGAACTATGCCCCTTTTTTGAATGAAATGAATGCATGCAAGATATTTAATGATTGTGGTTACCTATTGGAAGCTTGTGCAACATGGTTTGAGTCTTTTATTTTTCGGGAATTGGTGTATAATGTTTAGGTTGTCATGTGGATTGATGAATTTGTATACAACTACCATAGTGCCCTAAGCCTTAGAAATGTTCCCTTGTGCAAGAATGTCCGGATTGGCCAATGATGTAAAAACTCATGTTTAGCATGTTGTTCATTTGCTCAACTATAAATAATTGCATTACTTGAGGACAAGCAATGATTCAAGTTTGGGGGTTTGATGAGTTGGAAATTTACCAACTCATTAGGCTCCTAATCATGAGTTTTTCCCTAAGTTTTCGAATATTTATGTGGATTTCCTTATTCTCTCTTGAATTCTTTGTAGGTACCTCATGTGAGTAAAGAAAGCATGAATTCGAGCAAAACACATGGAATTTGAGAAGAAATTCTGATGAGTTATCATACGAGAGGAGCCAAAGATAAGGGAAGATTTAAGCTCAAAAAGAGGTGCAAGGACATGCTTTGAATCACTTAAACGCGAATATGAAAGGGAGAAATGCAAGCAAAATGCCAAAGCTATCGCCTGCATCGGCTAAAACAACCCGCCCTCCATGGAATAGCACTATCTAAAAGCCACCGAACCGCCGCCCCCCGCAGCTACATCAAGTTTCAACCATCTAAATTTTTGTGGTCCATGGATTGCAACCGATGAAACGCCGGTTCCTCACCGAAAAGGACATCTAATGAAGGGTAAAAGGGGTCCAAAAAGGTCTCAAAAGCATCTATAAGCTCCAAGGACATTTGGGGAAAGTTGTACACAAGAAAGGACAAATATATAACCTCCATTGTACACCAACTAAAGGGGGAACCATTCAACCAACAATTTATTCATCAAAACTTCATCTTCTTCGTAGAATTTTGAGTAGAATCTTTTCTCCATAGTTTTGTAGAGTTAGGTAGTACTTTCTTCTTATTTTTCTCTAACCCATTTTGGGGAATTCCACCATTGTTATAAGAGCTTGTGAAGTAGCAATTTGTGAAGCTAATGCAATGAATGTGAGGGTAACTTCAGGCCTCTATCTTTAAATATGCTTTACTAATTTGCTAGTTAGAAGTATATTCATGGTGGGTTTGTTAATTTGATTGGGCCTTTGATAAATTGCTCTGGATTCTTATTGAATTGTATAAGTGTTGCTTAGATTCATTTTCATATTGCTCAATTAAGTGTAAATCTATTACATTCCTTCAATCTATTAATGAAGATTGTTGATTATGATATGGGTCTATCTATACTTGCTTGATTGTTGCTCCGAGAGAATGATTAAGTATCGAAGGAATCTAGTAGTGGGTATGAATAGAAGATTGTAAAATTAAGCTAGAAATAGCTTATAAATTACTCCTCCTTCCTAATTGACAGCCTAATAGCTAGGATATAATGAAGTTTCTAATCCAAATCAATTCGGTTGAGCTAAATCGCGCCATAGAGTTTGAGAAACTCTAGTTAGAGTAGTCCATAGGATGGGAAGATAAAGCTACTTATTTCCCGAGATTATTTACACTTGAGTCTAAGACATTGAAGAAATTCCTAATTTGATTGTAATCTCACCCATAGAATGTCTCTCTAGCCTCTCTCTCTTGTGATTACTTCAATTGAATTCCCTAATTAGTTTAGTTTAGAATTATTTAGTTAATTTTCCTTTTTATTTCTCCCCCAACTTTTCAAATGTTGAACAATTATGCGCTCTTGTTTGAATTAGTTCATAACTTTTGAATTATCGACTAATTCTTTGTGGATTCGACCTCTACATCCGTTGGGAATATTTATTTGAGCAAGAACTATTTATTAATTTTTCATAAAAGAGAGTATTTGAAATGTTATTAATATGTTAGTTCAGGTACGCTTCCGAGTTCACCCAATTATCCAAGTATGCAAAAGCAAAGTTAGTGGCGTACTGTAGGGCTCGGTGAGCCGATTTGTGCATGGAACTATTATTGGCCACCTAGATAAGGACCGTAGGATCTCCATGCTGCATCCGGACATAGATTTTCCCTACATAGTGTTGCATGCCGACATGGAGTCACAGACGGAGGCAAGAGAGAGGCCAAGAGAGCCGGGGACAAACAATTATGGGAGCGCACTTTTCCATCTTGTGCAAGGTGCGACAAGATTAACCCAGGGAGGTGCCTAGTTGGCTTGAATGCTTGATTCAGGTGTGGTAAAACCGACACACTGTGGGATTTCCTTCGCCGATCGGCGGAGCCCATATGCCAATAGTTCGCTCGTTTAGCAAGACATCCCTTCAAGAGGGTTCCTTGATTAGTTCACCGACAACACTAGAACAGATTCTATTCCCTTACACCTGTCCTGAGCAGAGATCACCGGATGTGGTTAATGGTATGTTACGAGTGTTTCACCTTGATGATTATGCTCGTTAGATCCAAGAGTTACCTTGTCTTTTATGACACCTTATACTGCTAGTAGCTTTTGAGTTAGTCCCAAACTCACAAAACCATTTTTAGTTTCTACCTATTGGTGATTCACGCTAGGCGGGTGTATAGAAGATGCCCGATCACTTTATTGCATAAAGTCACCTCTCAGAGACCTTGTAGAGTTATCCATGACTAAATTTGATATTATTCTTTGCATGGATTGGTTGTATGCGTGTTATGCTTCTATTAATTGTTGAACCCGTGCAAGTGGGAATTCCACTCTTCCTGGGTGAGCTCGGGCTCTTGAGTGAAAGGGTAGTTCCGCCGTACCTATATGTCATCTTTATTTCCTATCTTAAGGCCAGAAAGGATCTCCAAGGATTGTATGTATCATCTAGTTAGGGTTAAGGATGTTGAGTCTGAAGACCGACTGTCTACTGCACTCCGATACAGTGTGAGTACCCGTATATTCTCCGATGATTTACTGTGTGTTCCTTCTCGTGAGGGAAATTGATTTTTGTATTGACCTTCTTCCCAAGACGCAACCTATATCTATTCCTCCTTACAAAATGGCTCTAGCCAAGCTGCTAAATGAGTTGAAAGACCGCTGAAAGACCTCGTTAGGATAAGGGTTTCATTAGATCGAGCAAGACTCCATAGGATACGCCACTTTCTTGTCCAAAAGAAAGATGGTTCTCTTTGTATGTGTATTGATTATTGGAAATTAAACAAAGTCACCGTCAAGAACACTTATCCCCTACCCAGATTGATGATTTATTTGACCAAATTTTCAACGTGCCAAGTTCTTTTCGAAGATAGTTCTCAGATCCTGCATCACGCCTCGTAGTTCGGGAGGGCGATATCCCGAAGACAGCCTTCGAGGATGGTATAGTCATTATGAGTTTGTAGTTATGTCTTTTGGACTAACGACTCCCTCCTCGCAGCCTTTTATGGACCTTATGAGCTAGGTGTTCAAGCCATACCTAGACATGTTTGTGTTTGTGTTTATTGATGACATCCCCGATATCTCCCTGAGCAATGAGGAACACGCCGCTCATTTGAGAATAAGTACTTCGCACTCTCATGATCACAAATTATATGCCAAATTCAAAGAAGTGCAAGTTTGGTTGAACTCAGAGTGTTTTTGGGCCATGTGGTATCAAGCGAAGGCATAAGGGTGACCTCTTAAGAATAGAAGCGATGAAGAATTGGCCTAGACCTAAGAATCCTTTGATATCTCTGAGCTTCTGGGTTTAGACGGCTAATATCGGAGATTTGTTGAGGGTTTCTCATGATTGCAAGACCTTTGACCAAATTGACTTAAGAAGGTGAATTCCAATGGTCTGAGGCTTGTGAGAAGAGCTTCCAAGAGGTTAAGACTCCGACTACAAAGACTAAGCAGCACCCTACCTGAGGGTATCGATGGATTTGTGGTGTATTGTGATTCTTAAGGATCGGACTTGGGTGGAATTGATACAACACGGGAAGGTTATTGAATATGCTTCTAGACGATAAAAGGTCATGAGAAGAATTACCCGACCCATGATCTTGAATTGTCACAAGTGGTATTCTCCTTGAAGATATTGTGACATTATTTGCATGAGGTTCACACGCGGATGTGTTTACTAATTCATAAGAGCTTACAATACAGGCTTACTCGTGAGGAATCTCAATCTTGGCAAAGAAGGTGGTTGGAGATACTCAAGGACTATAATACGAAAGTGTCCTTTACCATCCTAAGAAGGCCAAGGTAGTACGTATGCGCTTAGTAGCTCTCAGAGTGGAGAGGTGTCCTATGCAAGATAGAGTGGAAGAAAGAGTTGTGAAGGATGTGCATCGACTCATAAGATTGGGAGTTAGGTTGGTTGACTCGACCGATGGCGGTTTGTGGCTTTAGAAACGGATCGTAATCGTCCTTGGTAACCAATGTAGAAGCTAGGCAAGATGAGACCCGATTTTGGTAAAGTTAAAGGAAGCCATTCAGATCATAAGGTAGAGGTCTTCTAAAGGGGAGATGATGCTTTACATCGTGGTCTCCTATGTGTTCCGTATGTTAATGATTTGAGGAACCGATGTTGCACGAGGCTCATGAATCGAAGTTATTCTATCCATATAGGTGCCACCAAGATGTACCATGACTTACTAGAAGTTTATTGGTGGAATGGCATGAAGAAGGATATCGCACTGTGAGCAAAGTCTCCAAACCGTCGCCAGCAAAGGTCGAAAGCACTAGAGATCGGGAGGTGTACTTTAGAATATCATCATTCCTACCTCGGAAGTGGCAAGAAATTAATATGGACTTCATCACAGTTTACCTCGTACTTGTCAGCAATATGACTCTATTTGGGTTAGCAGATAGGTTGACCAAGGCCGCTCATTTTCTATCGGTCAAACCACGAATTTGGTGGAGGATTATGCCAAACTCAGATATCCAAGTGCTAGTTCGACTGCATGGAGTATCCTTGTCCATAATGTTAGAAAGAGGGTACTCAATTCACTTCAATTCTCAAAGTCGTCTAAAAGGGGCTTGTAGAGAGGTTAAGTTTCAAGACAATATTTCACTCGAAAAAGGATGGCCAACGTGAAAGGACAATCCGTACTCTCAAGGACATATTGAGAGCATGTGCGATTGACTTCAAATGTATCTAGGATGAGAACTCTGTCTTCTACTGAAGCCTCCAGATACAACAACTATCATCTCAAGACTAGATGCAACTGCTCAGGCTCTCTATGGGTGGAGGTGTAGGTCGCCCATTGGATGGTTTGAGGTTGGCGAAGTAGCAATGATAGGACCGCATTCGCCACGAGGCCATAGAGAAGGTTCGCTGATAAGTGGACAAAGGAAAACCGCCAGAGTCGCCAAAATGACCTATGCCGAGTGAGAAGGAGAGAATTAGAATTCTGAGGTCGATGATTGGGTATTTCGAAAGTATTCCCATGAAGGAGTGATGATATTCATAAAGAAGGGGAAACTTAGTACCCGCTATGCTCCGCCCGTACCGAATCATGCGACGTGTTGGCAAGGTAACCTATGAGTTGGAGTTGTCCTCTAATTAGCTTTCAGGCATCCTATTTTCCATGTGTTGCTCTTTTGAAGAAGTGTTTGGGTGATCAAGGTCCGATTGTCCCTGTGACGTTGTTGGTGTAAGAGACAACCTTAGTTATGAGGAGGTTCTAGTAGAAATACTCGGATCGTCGCCCGAAGGCTAAGGAACAAGGAAGTAGCTTTATTCAAACTGTTATGGAGGAATCAACATGTTGAAAGAGTTGACGGGAAGCCTAAGCTTGGATATGATGGCTAGATACTCCACATTTATTCTACCGCCCGCCCAAACTTAAGGTATCGGGCTTTTGACCTGGGAACATATTTAGTTTTCTATCTTCGGCTCATGTGTCCAAGTTTCTATTATGTAGGTGTATATATAATTTGTGAATTTAGTTCAGCTATGTAGTTTGAATCTAAGGTAGTCATTCCACGCTTTTCTGCCTAAATGATCGGCAATGGAGATAATTGTGGCTTGGTTATGTTTTCCAACATCTAAGAGTTAGTTTTCCAAGGGAGTAGAGTTATGCCCAGATAAAATATCACAATCTGGATGAAACTGATAGTGCTGGAAATTACCATCAGCACATGATTAGCGAGGACCCTGAGAGTTTCCAATAGTTTATGATGTGTCTAGTAGGGAGGCTAAGGATGAATTTTAAATGTGAGAAATGATCCTGTCAAATTCGTGAACATGAGTCAAGGAGGCCGGGCCCCCACGACTCATTAGGTCGGCCGTCGGGGTGGGTGAGTATGAGTAGTGAAGGAAAAAGGCAAGGTATATCACATGGTGACCACGAGTCACTCACCTGGCAATGCTGTTATGTTGTCCATTATGAGCCCTGGAAGATCTGGAGAAATAGTGAACCTCATGAGCTAATCCACGAGTTGCACTCCGACGACGAGTCCTCAGTCCCTCGCTGGGACCAATTCGACAGTTATTTTCTAAGAATTTAGTAAGGGCTATTTCATAATTTCTAAGCTTCTTAAGGCTCCAAACTTTGTCATTTTGAATTATGAATAGTGACTTTTAAAGGGGTGAAGTTCATTTTAGGCCACTTTCATATTCATGCATGCAAGAGTGATAGACTAAAGAGGTGATCAAGGCAATACTTCAAGGTTTTCTTCAATTCCTTCTTGGGCATTCAAGAGAGGGTAAGAATCATCCATTTACAGGTATGTAGGGTTATGAATGGGTGTTTTCGTCTGCACCCATTCCTAATCTCTCCTAATTCATGATGTTTTTTTAAAAATCATATGGGGTTTTAACTTAAATCTTGTGGAATTCTAATGATCTATCAATGGGTTATTATTTTCATGATTTACCTCATATTTTATGAATTGTGATCAGATTCTACAACTCTTTTGATTATAAATTTATTGATTTCAATTTCTACTAAATTATTTCTAATTATGCATTCCTATGAGGAATCGAGTTATGATATTTACCTTAATTGTTGATATTCATAAACCCATTGTCACGACTTGAGAGTAGACCCAAATCATAAACACGGGACAGGAAACCCCGAGAGGTCCCAAGTCGACCCATGGCATAAGCATATATAACTTCATTCTCATTAAGCGGAAGACCAAACATAAAACATAACATAAACGTAAATGTGACATAGCATATCATGACATACGAAATCACTAGACATACACAGGCTGAGTACTACATACTGTCTGAAAGCGTCTACTACATACGATGGGTTGATGGGACAACACCCCCAACTAACTCGGGCAAGGACTGAAACATAAGTATCATGAATGTCTATCAAATGACCCTCGGAACATTAGGACTCACCAGTAAGATGAAAGTACACTCTGAAGGGGTATAGATACAAGGATGAGCCTGAGAGCCGGAACCTGTATCATAAGACGATATAACATAGAACTATGCGGTCAGTACGTGGAATGTACTGAGTATGCAAGGTAAGTAAATCGGACATTAAAATATATATAAAAGATCATAAAACATCATAAGAGTAGGACAACATGCTCGTGACATAAATATCGCAACATAACATATCGTAAGGCTCAAGGTTTTCAAAACATTCATAATGTGATCTTAATCATGATCATAAGAGAAAATATTTATTAAACGTGAATTGAGCCTATGTACATAAACATAATCATGCATAAATTATGCGGAATAGTGGGAGACTTGTCTTAACTGACACACCCCATATGAGCACACATGGAGTCCGACTTGTAAACCTAGTCGGGAGGCCGTTCATACCTTTCCAAGGGTAGAAACATAAAAGTGTGATATTACCATGAAGAGGGCCATTTGGCCTGGGGACATTCACAAAGGACGTCCCAATATACCTACAGTGGCATGTAGTTTATGAGATACGGGGCAGAACCTGGGCCTCGAACCTATTCAGTGTTCGATACTACTCCCAAAATATATATAGTGCTCATATTATATCATGAATGAGTTCATGGGCTATTTAA
>JACEIK010000145.1:518024-535192 GCA_018107945.1 Datura stramonium | reverse complement strand
ATATGTATGTATAATGGGGACTATCAAGAGAAGCTCTCACTCTCAGAAATAAGTTCTAATACTACACACGTGATACCATAGGCTTGACTTTATTTTCTCTACTCTGGATTTTTGGATAGTTAAGTTAGGATCACTATATGACTTGTATTGGCTTGTAATGTAGGCAGCGAGTTGGCATGGTAGATATGGAAATAGTGACTAACCCTTCTTGTTACTACACAACTTCACTTTTGACCTTTCCCCTTTTTTCTTCATATTTTCTCCCTTTTCTCCATTTCATTCCTCTTTCAACTAGTGGGTGTGATTTCTTTTTCACGTTTCTCTTATTTCTCTTTTTTTCAAGATTTTTTTTCTTTTTCTTTTTCTTTTTTTTTTCACAACACACCCACTTTTCATTGATTAACTTTTTCTCCTTTTATTTCTGCCACACAGCTTACGCACCCTACAATAGCTACCCTCAAAATAGCCATTTTGGCTGAGTTGAGGTTCACAATGTCCAAAGAGGGACCAGGGCCAAACTAGGTTCATTATAAACAAGTTGGAAGGTGAATGAGCTAATCAAAGAAAGATGGTCAATTAAGGCTCAAACATTTGAATCAAGGGATACTCATTCATTTGGTAGGGCAATTTAGGATAAAAGTGAGCTAATTCAAAAATGTCCTATAATGCTTCCTTAACTAACTATCCTATAACCTAAGCAAAGACTAGTCAGGCAAGTTCTAGATCACCCACACAGTATCGAACTAGGTAAGAACTCACTCTAACATGATACAGGTTTGTATAGCTAAGCTACAGTTAATCATGCTAATCACTTAAATTCCATAAAAATATCCATGATAGTCATGCTTTGCAGTCACATACATAGCTTACTATACAACAAAAATTTTAAAAAGGGTAATTTTTTTCAACTATTTCAAAACATCAAACACATGTGCATTTCTTGGCTATTAAGTACTCCTTAACTACTTCTAGTTAAACAAAAACAAAACATCCTAAACATGTCGGTTCTACTAGATAGCATGTCCCAGGGAAAAGAAACACGACAACAAAATCCCTCAGATGAACCAAAAACCAGAAGATAGATACACCCCTTATTTTTGAAAAACATTCTTTGTCCCCAAAGAAAGGAAATAAAAACTATGACAAGGACATACCTATGGTGCTCCAAGCACTCCTGTCATCTTGTGAAGGCAAGTGCGAAGGCACAATTCCCTCCGCTGTAATTGTGGCACCAGCGGTGGCTAGCGCACTCAATAATGTGGTGACAGGGAATGTGGTCGCACCCTCAGTAGTCTTGGCCACTCAGCGACCCCTCTATCCATCTGGGAAGAATGTGGCTCATTCGAAGGGTCGTCGTCACCCACAAGCTCATCGGGCATAATAGTTGAGCTCCCAGCTCCTCTAGCTCTCTCCTGCAGCTCAGACATGTGCTCGTCATGAGTCTGCAGGCTTGCTGCTACTGCCCGCTTGCACTCCTTTTTCTCCTTTCTCTTCCTTTTCCTTGAGTTCTCCTTATTAACTACAACTCTTGCTCTCTTCTTTCCCTTCTCTCCATCAGCTAGCTTCGGAGCCTAGAATTCCCCTAGATCAAGCTCCTCCTCTAGCTCATCCTTAAACAATAAGATAGTGGTGGCTAACAACATGGTTGGCTGCCTAGACGAAAACTCGGCTACCTAACTCCGTAGTGACCCAATCTTCTCTCATAAGCTCCCTACATCTGGCTGCTCCGCTAGCCTCTCATTGTGCCGTAACTCAAAGATGTCTAATCTGTTGTTTAGCCCTCTCACAATCTCCTCAATCTCAGCCTTGACCCAAGGGTTGACCTGCTCCATAATCATATTGACCTTTTCATTGGTTAAGATTATTCTTTTGGTCAACTTCAGTAGGAAATTTTGGGCAACAATTATGCATCTAGATGGAACCTAACATAATATAGCTAGTGGAGGTGCGGAGGAAGTGCTGGCAGAAGCTGCTGTGTGGCCGGCTTCAGCAACCGGTGTCTCGCTCTACTAAATGGAGGTGGGGGCATCTACCTGCTCACCCCCGGTTGACTGTGGTAGTGGAACTACTGCTGGTAATCTAACCGAGCTCACCGAGTTCATCTCATCTCAGATTAGCCTAATGTCAGCAGTCCAATTGCCTCCAACCCTAACATCAACCTTAGCTATCACCGTACACCTGACTCTATGCAGAGTATACATATGAGACTTAGGTATGAAATCGTCATGCTCAAGGCTAGAGCTCAATCTCAAATCTCCTTTGCTATCACCCTCGGGATGTTAATAGCATATCTTGATATGATGAATGCCACCAACACTGCTCTATAGGCGCTCAGGGTATTATTATTTTTCGTTGGTGCCAACCTGTGGCAAACCATTGTCTAGAGGTTTTCACTATGAAGTTAAGTGAAGCTCTGGTGAATTGTCGTCCATTGGTCACCCATTCAACCTCCTCTTTCTCTGAGACATTACTTGAACAAACCATATCACCTACCTCTATATCTCCTCCAGGCTCAGCTGCTTAGCCCTTTTTAGGGCATCAAACTGGTCTTCAAACTGTGTTGTAGCAGTTGGGGCTCAATAATCCGACCCTTATAACATTCGGGCAATGGCCAGCTCAGACACATCAACTTTGCACCCCTGGACTCTCACACTATCCAGTCTGGACTGCTCCTTCACTTTCCACCCCGCTAGAGTTTGCTTCTCTAAAGTGGCCAAGTAGATGGCATAAAACTCCCTAACCATGTTAGCACTAAAGTTGTCAAGGGTTCTTACCATCCCCTCGAACCCATAGAACTCAAACAGCCACTTCATCTCCTTGACCTCATTCAAGGTACTAGTTAGGATCTGCAGCTCCTCCTGAATACTTTGCCTGGGGTTCTGTTTGGAGGTGAGAGTGAGGCCCTGCTCATAAATCTTTCGAGCATCGGGCATACTCCACCTAATAGTGTGGATTTCTGGAGGTGGGGTCTAATAATCATTATCCTCCTGTCCCCCCTTCTCAGATTTGGCCTTATCGGACCCATCTTCCTTATTTAAGCCATTGCCAGACTCCTGAGGCTATACCTCAGCTCCCTCCTCAGACTGGGGAGCTTCTACTAGTGTTGCTGAAGTAGCTGGGCCTGAGCCTTAGTCTATGCCCTTGAGGTTTGGGGCTCATTGGTGTCATCAGTATCAACTTTATTTTCCTCCACCGAACCACTAGGAGTGTCTTTCTCCTGCTTGAATGTGGAGGCCTCATCCCTTAGGTCCCTCCTTGCTACAATCTCCTCTCTTGCCCTATTGTCCTAGGAATTCTTTATTGCTCTTTTCATGATTATCATGGTACATGTGGAAAGAATGATTAGTACATGTGATTTCATAGAAAGAAAGTAAGAAAATGATGTTCAATATCATACTATGATTCATGAGTACGAGTCGTGCCTAGGTGGTATGATCCATACTATGACTCGTAGTGTATTTTTGGCCCAGTCACGACTCATTGTATAATTCGTACCTTGATGGTACGGTTCATACGAATGGTTGTATGATGAACATTTGAAATTTGAACTCTCTGTTTTTTAGTATGACTCATTATCACGATTCGTAGTAGGGTTCTACGGATCATACCAGGGGTCGTAATTTTGCATTTTGATTTTTCTTGACCCTTACTATTTCTTGATACGATCTCTTGGTATGACTTGAAGTGAGATATAATGAATCATACTAAGTCTCGTACCATAGTTTTTCCATTTTTATGAACTGGGATAGTCCCAAAGAATCATCCTATGAGTCATAGTACAATACCACGAGTCGTTGGATGACTCATGAAGCTTGTCCTCTCCTTGTGCATTACTAGATGTGTAGGAAAACATGTTTTGAGATAGGTACTCAAATTTCCCCACTCCATTCATACACAATATACCATTTTCAACTACCCACTCAATCCCCAACATACATTATTCCTAGTACTCACAACCTAAAATCAATTCAAGTCCTTGAGCATTTTAATTCTTAAACTCGTCAATAAACACTCATACTTAGCCTCTGATCACATTCCTCTTCCTCATTTTCAAGAATGGAGGAATCACAGTACAAGTGCGGCTAATGCTAGCAAGAAATTAAGATGAAGAATTATCACTTACTTGCTATTTTCAAGTTCTTGTAAAAATTCTTGCTTGCTTCGAGTTTGGGCTAGGAATTCGACTAGCTTGTGCATGTTTATTTGCGCTGAATTGATCTCAAACGACATGTGCATGAGTTACAGATGAGTGAGGATTGAAGGGAGATGATCGTGAGTTTGAGTTTGTATTTGTGTGGGAAATCTAGGTCCAAACTTTGGATTTTGAATAGGTTATGGGCGGAGTTAAATATCTAAGTCTAGTCGGGTCAGCTTGGTCATTTCATTTAATTCACCCGTCATGACTCGTAGGTCATACCTAAGACTCATCTCATGGACTCGTACCTAGAAAACTAGAGAACTTACATAGGGATGTACGAGAGGATGTTACGAGTCATACCAGGATTCCATGACCCGTATGATGACTCGTAGGCCAGAACATCAGCACTTTTAGGGGAGTTTATCACTATGGTAAGTACTACAACTCGTACCATGAAGGTATGATTCGTAATGACCAACTGTAGTATGAACATCAGCACTATATTAAGTCTCTGCTTTTCACCACGGATGAGACTACGAGCCGTACAATCATGTTATGGTCCGTACTGAGGATCATAGTCCAAACCTATCTTGCATTTTTCACCCTTCAATTTTTGTTTCACCTGCACACTGAATACCCAATAGTCAAGATACTTGAGTTGCCTCCCAAGAAGCGCATGATTTAACATAACCGCACGACGCAGGTGGTTTGGTTACTCAAACTTCACCAAACCACCTCATGGGTCTCATCCTAAGAAGCGTTTGATTAAGCATCGCAGCACGCTGCAAGTCTCTTAACTACTCAGAATTCATCAAGAAACTTAGACTCATCTTCTATTACTGAAACTACCTAAAACTCATTAGGTTGCTTCATTAACCTACAAATGTTGAAGATGACCTTTTCTTTATTTAGCCTGGACTTCAGTTGGCCAGCTTTGACATCCACTAGGTCTCTCATAGTGGCAAAGAATGGCCTCCGCAAGATGATGGGGCCCTCAAAACCTACCTCGTAGTCCAAGATCACGAAGTAAGTTGGGAAGATAAACCTATCCACCTTCACTAGCACATCCTGTAGGATCCCCACTTGCTTCTTCACTGTTCGATCTGCCATCAATAGACATATCGTAGTTGGTGTAGGGGCTCCAAAGCCCAGCTGTTTGAACGCAGCTAAAGACATCAAGTTAATGCCAACACCCAAGTCATATAGTGCCCTTGCAATCTCAAAATCTCCAATTATACATGGGATAGTGAAGGCACCCGGGTCATCCTTCTTTTAAGCAAGGACCTATGAGGCTATGACACTACAATGATGTAACTTACCAACTGGATCATAGCTCATGGACCTATTCCTAGTTACCAGGTCCTTCATGAACTTAGCATACCAAGGCATTTGTTCCAATGCCTCGACCAATGGGATGTTCACAAACAACAACTTTAGCTTAGAAAAAAAACATCTGGAACTTCCCATCATATGCCTTCTTTTTCATCCTCTGAGGGAATGGTGGAGGTGGTTGAGAGATAGGCCTAAGAATTTGTGTGGCCTCTTTTGCTTCCCTTTGTCGGCTCTAGACTCCTTTGCATTACCTGGAGCTTTAGTAAAATCAGCCTCACCTACAATAACCTGTTCAGCAATTTCATCCTCATCATCTAACTCAATTTCATTCTGTCTTTTCATCTCAACTACAACTGGTAAGAGAAGGTCAATGGCGGTCTTCCTACTTCTAGTCATCAAGCCCAAGCAATGACTGTCATTTTTTAGATTCGAGACCGTGTTGCTAGGAAGTGTACACTTTTGCCTTTGGTTTAGGGATGCATACATCTGTCCCAGCTCCTTCTCAATCTGCTTGATTGCTGTGGCATGCAATTCAAATTTCTAGTTCAAACCAAAGAATTCTCCCTGAATGTCCTTTGGCTGATCATTTGTAGACTTTTCCTTCTTCAGCAGCTCAGCCATCATGCTCTCCAGCTTTGAGGGTCCAACATCACCCTCTCAAGCCTTTGGAGGAACATATAAGCCAGTACGGTCATTTCGGTAGCCATCATTCTTTCTCCACTCACCTTCCCACTCATGACCTCTTCTCCTATCCCTATACCTGTTCCTATTGTAGGTATCTCTGTACAAGTTTTGACCTTGATTTTCAGAACCTTTGCACCAAGTGTCCTGGCAATACCCTTGACCATTGGCCCAAAAACCTGCCACTTGGTTATCCAAGAAGTTTGCCTCTTCCTCGGAATCAAAATGCTCAAACCTCGTTTCCTGACACTGAGCTCCCACTACATTTACCTTTTGAGCTCCAGAACCTATAATATGCTTCATGAGTAGGTCAAAATATATTCTTATATGAGACAACTCCTGATAACACTCCTCCTCTTTTCTGTGTTGCTCCGCAGTCATCCCTATGGCATATGTATCTGCAGCTGCTTCTGCATTTCTTGTGTGCTAGGCTTTGTTTGTTTTAGTCACTTGGTCTAGTGTGGCTGCTTCTTCCTCCCATGAGTGACTCATTAATGCTCCTCCTGCCACTGTATCTGCCACAACCTTAGTGCTTTTGTTCATAGACTTGTAAAAAATCTCCAACAAACTCTAATATGGAATTCTATGATTTGAGCACTTAGTCAGTTTTTTCTTGAATCCCAACCTATCTCATGAAGTGCCTCTGTCTTGAGCTGTCAAAAATTGTAAATCGTCTTTGAGTTGTAGCATCCTGGACAGTTTGAAGAACCTTTCCAGAAAGGCCTGTTTAAGCTCCCTCCACTTGGCGATGAAGTCGTATGGCAACTCCGACAACCATATATCAGCCTCCCCAGATAGATAGAATGAAAAGAGCCTTAACCTGATCATATCTTGGCTCACGATGGCAACCTATATGCCTTGCAAATCTCTACAAAGTTCATCAGGTGCAAATTTGCATCTTCATCTGAATTACCACTAAACACCTCCTCAATGTTGAGCAACTGGGTCATGGTTCTAGTGATTTTGAACTTTTTCCCGGAAGGTAAAGGTGGAGGTACAATTTCTCCTATCGATCCAACTTCATCAATCTCTAGATCCTCATCATCATCGTACTAAGGAGTATATCTATGGAACTAGTGAGGCCCATGGCCTCTGTTACCCCTTCCGTGACAACCAACATTAATTGTCTCTTCCTTAGCATCCTCAACATTTTGAAGAGCAGCTTGCCAAGCTAACTCTGCCTGGTGAGCTTTGTTAAATAATCTGTCTTGCATTTGCTCAAGCGTTTCATTACGGTCCATTTTTCTCAGTGTTCATTCTATCTCAAGATCAAGTGCAATCAGAGGTTCTCCGCTTTGTTGAGTACTTTGCATTCACCAAGAGGTAACCTATGGGTGTCAAAAAAAAAGAAAATTTATATGAGGAAATAAAGACTGAAAGTTAAACATAAGCAATTAATCTAATGCTAAGTCGTATTCCCTGGCAACAACGTCATTTTTGATAATGCTAAAATCACACCCCTATAAAAGTATAACACGGATGTTGTCAATAAAGAAACCAACTAAGGTTGTGGTCGATCCAACAGGGAATATGGTCAGGATGTAGAATAACACCAGTATTTATACTTTTAGTTTAGTTATTTCCTAATAGGGGGTTTAAAGAAATAATTAAGAAAGTGGCAAATTATTGTTGTGATCAAGTTTATACAATTAACTAGGGATGTGTTCCCCATGGATTTATAACAACTTTAGATTATTACACTAGTGATTTATCCCAATACTTAGCCTGTAGAACTGATAACATAGATTCATACAAATGACTGATCCATCCCTATTGGATGACTATACTCATTCACCAGATTAAGTCTGTTGAGTGATTTCACTTTAACCATTATCAATTATTCCAAATTAACTATCCTGCAACCGCAACTCAAGTTATTCAATGAAACTCAAAATTCAAGGCTTTGTTGCTCTTCTCTTTTCCTAATCTATACTTCTCTAGGTTCAAGAAAGTAGGGAATACGGGCAAGTCCTAATGTTGTGCACTGTTAAGAAACATTTATGATGAAGAGATGAACAATACAAGAATGCATAATGATTTAGAATCACCCTATGTTAACCCTAGTTAGTTATTCCACCATAGTTTCCACAACCCTAGTTGTGGAGGTTTTATCTATTCATGATTGCAAGAAAAGAATTTGATATCATAGAAGAAAACATAATGAACAACTTATAATGATGATTAAAGAAAAACCCAATTGATTATCACACAGTTAAAGTATGATCAATTCAAGAACAATGAAGAAAATCTCCAAGTAGTGTTAGGAAAACCAAAAATCAAAATTACAAAGTAATGTATCGGTCTCCTCAAAGAAAGTAACCTAAAAAGTATTTATACAAATAATTGAAAACCTTTCCTAATTTAACAGGGAATTGTTGTCGACATATCCTATGAGTCATAGCATGTAGCTGAGTCGTGGCTTCCATCCGTGATATGCACTTCACTCTTGAAATCAGTTAAGTCCTGGGAGTTTGTACGACTCATACAATGATGCTATGAGTCATATGTTGCTTGTTGTGGTCTGATCTTGTGAAATATGGCATCCTCTAAAGTTTTCCATAAGTCATTGGTACGGTTCATACCTTGATATTATGACTCGTGGTCTCTACTCATACCCTGGGGTCTGCCAACTGGACATGTTCTCTGGAATTCACCACGGTTTCTTGGTATGAGTCGTATGATGTTATCACGACTCGTGTCTTCTAGTCATACCAGGAACTCAGGAAAGTGAAAAGCGTCTTAACTTTTCCATGACTCCTTGATATGGCTCATACCAAAAGTCATACTTGGCCTCAACACTTATGCAACTTCTCTGTATTTTATCATGATTACCACGTACGGCTTGTACCACCAAGGTACGACTCGTACTGAGGTCTGAACTTGGCCTATTTTTTGCACTTTTTCCTCTCCTTTTCTAGAATTTATCTCCAAAACCTGATTTCCCTGAAAATAAGGTAAAAATACCTCATATATGTATAACATACCTAAAGACCAAGAATCGTTTCTATGTTTTAATCATCAAAAGTGCTGTAAACCCTCAACACATCATGAAGTGATTCAAAATTTATTGTTTGTTACTAAATTCTAAAATTGATCAGAAACTAAATGTAAACAATAATGGGAAAATACTCTTGCGTTGAAGCTTACATTCATGCCTAGGATTAATTCAAATTGGTCAGTTACTTACCTGGATTGTCAATTATGGGGTTAAAGACATGGTTATGGTCTTTTGAGCCTCTGACCATCTTGTATTTGAATTGAACTCACAACTACATCATTGAGTGTTGATGTGATATCTCAATTCTACGCATTTAAGCTATTATCCCATTTTATTAACCATGTATGGTATATTAGGTATATTTCAATCCTAAACACAAATCTTGTTCAAGAATAAAATCATACTCCTTGCATTCCACATTCTATCCTAGGGTTTGGTCTTTCGAGTTCTGGCTAAGAATTCTAGATGCATTTTAATGTTGATTAAGCATTAAAATGTTTAAAAAAAGAATACAAGAACAATCACAATAGACAAGTAATCAAACCAACAAGAATTTACACATAAAGAATCATGTTTGTGGCTTCAACCCTAGAATGAGGGCTTAAGCCATTCATAGTATTAAACAAATCAAACGTGGTACGTGAATTCATGTTAAAACAAATGGATGAGAAAAGGAAAATAGAAAGAACCCTAATGGATTGATGACCTTGTTCCTTCCTTGCTCCAGCCACTCTTAATTCCCAAAAATATTTCGTGATGCTGCAAACCAATGCCTAAGTGTGCTATTTATAAAGCTGGAATTTTTGTCTGTGGTACACTGCCTCCGTGACATGCTACTAGTTGCACAACTGGGATAGCATGACATGATGCCATTGCACCTACTCACTGGAAATGGGCGTTGGCATGCTCTGTTTGTGGCATGGCACGATTCCTAGTGCGCAGCACTCCTGGCATGACGTGATGCTTGTTGCATAGGACGCCTCGCGTGGCATATTGCCAATGCGCCCACACTGGATAGGCATCATGGGCGAACATCGATACGCGTGGTACGATGTGTAGTGTGTAAGCGTTATCCATAATTCTAAGCTATTTGCATGCCTTCTAATTGAGCTTTGTTCCTTGCTTCCTTCTTGCTTGTGCATCCTCATATTTAGCCTCATCCTTAGCATTTTTCACCTACGAAATAGGCTAATCACATTTGTTAGTCCATGCACACATTTGCACACATTTATAAGCAAAACCACGAGATTATATTTAAATTAAGGTGCAAATAGGATAGAACATTGTTATAAAATAGAACTTGGGCGTGTAAATACGCCCATGGTCACCACCCCAAGTGTGCTTTGTGTAGAAGTTGATTCTTGAGCATAGAAAACCCTAGCATGGGTGAAAACCCTTTGCTTGTGAAGATAGAGTGATGTACGTGTGTTTGTGTGGAATTAGATATTGTGGAATGAGTGCAAGGTGAAAGTCCTTGGTGCTAAAAGATGATGGTAATTATAGTGAGGAAGAAGAAGATGGAATAACAGGTTGGTTGACCTTTTAAAAACCTTTCAAAAAATGCTGGATCAACGAGTCAGGTTGCAGAACCTCAAAATACGGTTGTAAGTCAAAGGGGTCATGCTTTCAAGTCTCAAATGACCTAAATGACCTAAATACCCCATCTCATTAAATGCAATTGATAGTCCAATTCATAGACAATAGAAGCAATATGCGGTCCAAAAATTGGCATGTGCTTCAAAATCAAATAGATGAGCTCTTTGTCTAGATCCACGGTGTGATTTATAGCTCGTGAATTGCATTTAGGAGCCATTTGTTTCTCCATGATTCAAACATCAGACACATTCATACTTGGCTTCTAACTTACAATTCATTTCACGGTCCGCACATTCAATTTGCAGCCCGTGACTGCATCCAAAAATAGGAAGCTGGAGCTTTTTTCATGCTTTGTTCAATTGTTCCCCTCATTTTTCTCATGTTGAATCTGCACTTCTCAGCATACATTCATCTAAAACGTGTAGTTTACCTCCAAAGAAGCACTTGATTTAGTATCATGGCATGATGTGGATGTTATATATGGTGTAGCATCCCTAAAGTTACCTCGCAGGAAACATCTGATTTATTATTTGTGGCATGATGCAAGATACCAGAATTAGCGCATTAGTGAGTCATCCTTAGTATGGGATTTTCTCGCCCACTTTGTTCCCTTGGAGCTGCAAAAGTATTATTTAACCTACTTTCTTCGATCTTTCTTCTTTTTGGGTGTTCCTTTGACTCCAAGATGGTTTTTCCTTTCTCATGATCAATCTTCTCAACCACCTGATATACTCCTACAATTTTTGGGCAACAAATTCTCCTTTCCTGCCTTGAAGGTTATTTCTTCATCATTGGTTTGAAACATAATCTCATGCTCTTCCGAGTCCATCAACGCTCTACCATGGCAAGAAAAGATCGCCCAAGAATTTATGTATATACATGTCCACAACACAATCCAAAATAGCGAAGTCGGCCGGAAGTATGAATTTTTCAACCTTCACCAACACATCTTCAATCACCCCACAGAATTTTTGATTGACTTATCAGCCATTTGAATCCAAATGGGGGTGGGTTTCAACATGGTCAATCTTGACCTCTTGCAGATAGCTAGGGGTATCAAATTAATACTTGCCCTATTATCATATAATTCCTTTAAACAGTCATAATGCCTAATTTTGCATGAAATGGTGAAATCACCTAGGTCTCCTTTTTTTCTGAACATGAGTGCCGTCAATGATGGAACATGAGTTCCGGCAATGATGGCACTAACATGATGAGTTATTGGGACCACTTGTTCTTCATCTTCTGTGTTAGCAAATCTTTAAGGCATTTGTCAACTCCAAGCTCTTTTACAATATCAATGAATGGAACCTGCAATGCTGCTTCATTAACTTTTTAATTTGTTTATCAATTTTTTTGTCTAGGGGTTGCTTGGCTAGTTTTTGAGAAAAAGGAGGAAGAGTTTTAGGATAACTTTATCCTTCACCTTCTCCTTCCTTTTTGAGTCCACCAACCCTTCATCACTAAGAATATCAACAAGTGGCTTCAATACCACCTCCTCATCAACACTGTTTCCTTCACCCTGCTACCATCATCAACATCAACACCACAAGGCTCATCAACAACCTATTGCATAATTTTTCCACTTGTAGTCTCAATTTTCATGCAATAAGCATTAGAGATACGTTCATTACCTTGGGGATTTGTTGCAATGTCACTAGGAAGTTGTCCCTTCTATTTTTTTAGGTTATTCTTTCTCGAGAGGTCTCCATTCGTTGCTTCAATTTTTAGATAGAGGCAATATGGGAGCTAACAACTTCGGTCAAGCTTTTGAGGTAGACATTTAATATCTCTTTATTAGAGAGAAATTTCTCCAGCACGCCTTCAGTTTTGGAAACCCCACGGTGTTGAGATTGACTATCCCTCCAACTGTGAGAACTAGAGGATGGCCCTTTTGGTGGCACATATGTGTTTGAGCTTTCGTTTCCAAAATTTTCACCTTGTCAACTTTGACATAAGCCACCATAGTCAGTCCTAGCTAATATTAACATTGACCTTGCAGTTGAGGTATCCATTGACTTTGATAATTGGAAGATGGATAGCTTTAATTTTGTGGTTGGTATATGGCCTCGGATAACCACTCGTGTATTTTGACATAGTTCTCATCCTCGAATTATACTGGTGGTTGGTTTTGAAACTGATGATCATGGTAGGGAGGAGGGAATCCATGCCCATAATGAGGTGGAACCCCTTATGCTTCCTCAATATTTCACCTTTTTGACCTCATTCTCGATCAATTTCTTTGTCAATAATGCAAGATTTGTGGCCATGGCTGCAATCAAATAGTCTCTTTTCTAGTTCTCTTCCATCAAATGAGTTAATGAAGGAGTACCCATATTCAAACCTCCACTTTTATCTCTCATGCATGCCATGCCTGATTATGCTTAGCAATTCTATCAAGTATGGTGGCAATGGGATTGTATTTTTTTTCCATAAAACAACCTCTTGCCGCATTGTTAGCCACTAATTGTGTGAGTGGGTCCAAATTGATATAGAACTAATTAACCAAAATATTATCAGGGAAACCATGGGTGAATGCCCCAATAATGTATTGTTTGAATCACTCCCATGCCTCAAAAAGTTTCTCTCCTCAAAGTTGCCAAAAATAGAAGATTTTATTATTTTGCTCGACCTTTTTCCTCGGTGGCAACCACTTCTTAAGGAAAATGTTGACAAGCTCCATATATGTGTGAATTGAGTTAGGAGGTAAGAGAAGTAACCAATCACGGGCCTTCCCCACCAAAGAATATTTAAAAATCCTCACACAGATGGCATCATCCGACATATTATGCAAGTTGCTCATCTCCAAAAAGTTCTTAAGATGTTGGTGAATATCATGGCCAATTGAGTTGTAAAATTGCCCTCTGCCTTAAGCATGGTTTAAATTCTCCCTAATAATGCTCAAATCACACCCTTTAAAAAGTATGAAGCAGCGTTGCCAACATAGAACCCAACTAGGTTGGGGTCGATCCCACAGGGAATATGGCCAGGATGTAGAATAACCCTCGTATTTATTCTTTTATTATATTTATTTCCTAATGGGAGGTTTTAAAGAAAGAGTCAAGTAAGAAAGTAGTATATTGTGGTTGTGATCATATGCAATTAACTAGGGAGGCGTTCCCCATGGATTCATAACAACTTTGGGTGATTACACTAGTGATCTATTCCAGTACTTAGCTTCCAGAAATGATAACATTGGTTTAACCAAATGACTGATTCATCCCTATTGGTTGACTATACTCAATCAGAGGATCAGATATCTTGAGCGTGTTCATGTTAACCATTATCAATTATTCCAAATTAACAATCCTACGACTGCAGTTCAAGTTATTCAATGAACCATAAAGTTCATGGCGTTGATGTTTTTCTCTTTTCCTAATCTCTACCTCTCTAGATTCAAGCAAGTAAAGAATTTGGACAAGTCCTAACGTGCTGTTAAGAAACGTTTAAGATGAAGAGAAGACAATACAATCATAAATATTGGTTTACAATCACCATGTGCAACCCTAGTTAGTTATTCCAGCATGGTTCCAACAACCCTAGTTGTGGAGGTTTTAGTATCTCATATTTATAAGAGAAGAATTAGAATTCATGAAAGAAATCATATTTAGTGACTTACAATAATGATTGAAATACAATCCAATTGATTATTGCACAGTTCAACTTTGAACAAATCAAGGACAATGAATAAATTCTTCAAGAAATTTCATGTAATTGATCTCCAAGAATATTGGAAGGCTGAAGATTCCTGAATCAACTCAAATGAATCTCAAAAGTATCATTCTTCTCACAAAAATAACCTAGAAAAGTATTTATACAAATAATTAGAAACCTTTCCTAAATTAATAGGGAATCTGCCAAATCTGTTGCCGCCAGATCCTACGAGTCGTAGCTTGTAGCTATGAGTCGTACCTTCCAACCCTACAATTCTAGTAAATCTTGAAATTGGTTAAGTCCTAGGAGTTGGTACGACTCATACAATGCTTCCACGAGTCATACATCTTTTCGTAGTATGATCCTATGAAGTTTGGCATTCTCTGAAGTTTTCCACGAGCCTTGGGTGTTATTCGTACATTGATAGTATTTCATGGAATCCCCTTATACCATGAAATCTTCCAATCAACATTTTCTCTATATTTTTCCACGACTGCTCTAGTGCGGTGATGTGCTATGAGTTTACAACACTTTCAATGCTTAAAACTGAGGAAATAAGCATGTACTTAGGCATGTTTATATAGATATGAGGCACTTTTACTTTGATTTCAGGGAAAATAGATGTTGGAGTTGAATTGTGCAAAAGATGGAGAAACTACATAAAAATGGCTAATTATGGACCTCAGTACGAGCCGTAGCATCCTAGTAAGAGCCATACTGAGAGTCATGGAAAGGTCCAAGCCAAAAGTGTTGAGGAAAAGGAAACTTACGGCTCATGGTATGAGTCGTACCACCCAGGTACGAGCCATACCATAGCAGTTGTAGAAAACATCTGAAGATTTCCATAGGACAAGTCTCTTGGTATGGGTAGCAACCCGAATGGTGAGATCTAACTAAGACCCGTACAATGAGCCATAGAAAAGTTCAGAAGAAGTGAAGACTGGTCGGTCTAAAGGTACAAGAAGGATTCACGGGTCGTAGAATTGAGGTACGAGTTGTACCAAGCCATTCGTGATAAAGTTCAGAAGATTGTTAGCATTCTCAGTATCAACCCACGACTGATTGTATGACTGATAGGTTCATGGTATGATTCATACGAGTTCCCAACACATAGCTAGATTCAGCAGATGCCAGCCAATGTACGAGTAAAGGTACGACCTGTACAACCTTGTTACGGGTCATAGGTGAAGTCGGCGACAGTTTTAGTAGTTTTCCTATTTACTAAGGAAAATGTTCTAATTATTTGTATAAATACTTTTTAGGTTATTTTCAGTCAGTAGAAGTCTTAGCACACGAAATACATTGAGGAAAATTGATGTTAAATTTCGATTCAAGTCTTGGAGATTCTTTCTTTGATTTTCTTCATTGTTCTTGAATCATTCTTCATCAATTCTTGCAATAATAAAGTAGGTTTTTGTCACGCCCCGCCTTGGGGGGTATGACTGGCACCTGGTGCCCTACTGGGACCTGAACTGCTAGACTGCTGAGCCTAAGCACTTCTGGTGCCTGGCTNGCTGAGCATGCAACACAATACAGGGAAAATCTATGTCCTGATGCAACATGGTGATCCTACAATCCCAATCCAGGTAGTCTACCACTCCATGCACAAATCAACTCACTCGAGCCTTCTGATCTGCCACCAACTCTGGTGCATACTTACATAGACGAGTGAACTCCAAAGCGTACTCCTTGACTGACATGTCACCCTGCTTCAGGTTAACAAACTCGGTCGCCTTCAGTTCCCTCATCTCTCAAGGGAAGAACCTGTCACGCCCCGAGCCTACACCCTAGACGTAACACGGTACTTGGAGACACCAGTGACCTCAAGTCAACCCCTAGTCTATCATACACTCACATTCTGACTAAACATGCACAACTGAAGTTTTAAATATTAAGAAAATATAAAGACTGAAAGTAGAGAAAGAAATACTATATCTGAAATACAATTCTGAAAGACAAGTCTGGTCTGAAAGCCAACTACTGAGGAGTTGCTGGGACAGGTCCCCAGCTAACTCTAAATCTAAACAAAAACCATATCCAAATGAAGTAAATAAACAAAGACCTCGAATGAGGAGGACTCACACTCTGATTTGCTAAAATAGAATGCTTTGAAACTGAAGTAACTATTTGTGTTGAACCTGAGAACTTGCATCTGTATCATGAAATGATACAACATGAAAAGAATGCGTCAGTACTTTGAATGTACTGAGTAAGTGGGAGAAACATACNGTGCAATCAAACAGTATACTTGTAATTACATCATGGCAAATAAACATGTCATCGTAATTATTATACTATGTAACTACTAGGTTGTGTAATTACTACCCTAGTAATTACACCAATTTCAATTACAACTGTGGCTTTCCAAACAGACCCTAAGTGACAGATTGTTGGAATATATAGTACTATTAATCATGTGATATATATATATATATATATATGTGGGCAAAAATCGTTTTCACCCCCAAGTTTGCTTTAAAAATCAAAGTCCCACCTCAACTTTGAAAAATAGATCCTCCCCCTTTATTCTAATTGACTTTTTAAAATATCTGTTTTACCCTTACATTATCAACTTTGTCTTCTTCTTTTCATTTCTTTAATACACACACACACACACACACACACACACACACACACACACATATAATTAGTCTATGTAATAATTTTTTTAATAAATATTAACTTTTTAAAAAAATAATTGAGTTTATTAGTTAATGACATTTTATAATGAAGTAAATTAGCAGAATAAAAAATAATTTTACTAATAAT
>JACEIK010000145.1:460562-499486 GCA_018107945.1 Datura stramonium | reverse complement strand
GTATAAGCCTATATAATTTACATATTCCTAAAAAAGTGGTTACCCTTTGGTAGCAGCAAAGAATGATTCTTATCCTTTCTACGGACTGCAGTCTGAATTTTTATTATTTTTTTAACAAATATACATTAATTCAATAAATAATCGTCTACGGCACTGCAGTCTAAATTTTTTTTTATTTTTTATAAATATACATTAAAATTCAATAAATAATCGTCTGTAAGCGGCGGAAGCCACCGCCGTTCATAGTCTTCCAGAAAGCTCTTCCAAAGCGGAAAAAGAAAAAAAGAAGAAGATGAGAATCTTCCAAATTTCACTTTTTAAACCACGCAATAATTCTCTCTCTCTTTTTCTTTTTTTTATTGAATAAAAAACTAGTAGTGGTGAAGAAGAGGACAATATATTAGCTAGCTGCAAGAGGCGTTGGTCTCCCATTGGTTGCCGCCTAATGGCTGCACAGATTGTTTTGGAATTCTGCCTGGACTTGCCAGAATAATTTAATTTTATTAATTTGAGGAGAGATTGATTTAATATTAGTGTTTTCACGTGTAATTTTAATTTTAAAAGTTATATAAAAAACATGTAAATTTGATGAAAATATCAAAAAGAATTTTAAGTTTTCAATCAAAGAGTAAAGTGAGATTTCAGCGGCGGTGATTGTTGTTGTTGGTTAATTATTTTAAGAATAAGTAGTAGATGGAATTAGATTTAGGTCATTCTGTGAATCAATCAAGAAAGATAAATAAAAGATAAATAATAAATAAATATTTTTTTATTTATTTGATTTAAATTAAAAGATTTAAAAATATAACAGCTTAGACTCTTAAATCGTTATCATGAAACTCTTAAATAAGACTCATACGCGTCAGTTTTTGGTATCTTAAATAGAGTCATACACAATGTAATTCTTATTTATATACATGTGATTATATAATTATTAGTGAAATAAATATGATGATCCCGCAGCTTAGATGTTTGATTTAATTCTTCGTTAACACTAAAACCAAGTTAATTTTTGTTTTCCTATTCCATGCCGCGTCCCTCACCGTTAAAATCGCTTAACAAAGAATAGCCGACTTAATATATACTCCCTTCATTTTAAAACCGAATGTACAGACAAAGAATGCATAGTGGTCTGGGTTCCCTGACACAAAATTCAACAGGCTATCTCAAACCTGAGCCGCACCTCGAATGCCGATCGATCAAGCATGTGGAAAGCTTCATCCCATCTTCGTCCAAGCTGACGGCATGCCACTCCTTGGAGGACGTAACCACCCGCTCGCTGGGCAACACGATTACCAACCTGTGGGCTGGCGAGGACGCTCAATAAGGGGCCCTCACGCCACAACAAGTCTCAACAAGCAAATAGCCATATAAATAGCAAGCATGTATAATCGAAAAGATTATCTCGAAATCTCGATTTATCTCCGATCTCTTTCCGTACTATACCGATTCTTTACCGATTATACCGATTCTCGAAATCTTTCTTAACCGTTGGCTAATTCAGAGCCGTGATACTATCTCGTTCGAATGGCTACACCAGAGCTGCACACACTCCATATGTCCGGATGGCTAGTCTCGTAGCCATAAAACCGTCTCGAATGGCTAGTCTCAGCCTACAATACCGACCGTCTATCCGATTTCACTTTACTAACTTTTATTCTCAAAATCTCTGCTTTCTTTTTTTATTCTATAACATGCTTGCTAATCATACAATAGGCTATACTCGAACTGGGATGCTAACTCGCCCTTGGCATGTGCCACTAACTTCGAACCGAATACGATACGCAATGCAAACCCGTAATCTACTAGACTTACTCAATTCTCAACATTCAACTCCGGAGTTTCAACACGGAGTTTACTATGATTCACATAGCTAAAACTTACTAACTTGCCGAAGAACAACTTCACATACCTTAACCTCGAGTTATCCCACTCGCCGGACGAGGCTCGGCCGGCACTCCGGGGCCTATTTCTCCCAACCGCATTCATATATACATCAATTAATACTAAATACAACATTATTCAAGGACGACGTCACTTTCGATATAATTATAGCCTAAACTTAGTTTATCGAAAGATCATTTAAAACTCGCTATTTTTCGAAGTCCGTAAGGGAGAAGTATTCACTTTACGGCTAGGAGCACATAGACACTAGTTTGGAGCAATTCTACTTACCTTAGGTCGGTGCTCGACGATCTGGCCGGTCGTATTTCGCGAAACAAAATTGTAGAATGCTCCGTCGCTAAATACCCTTGGTACTCCGAGGTTAATTTGAGTTTGGACCGCGTTTGGCGGCTAATTGATTGAAAATTATCAAAGGAACTCGTCGTCCTCCTCAGCTCGCGACCTTTCCCGAATTTATGATATGCTAAAGGAATAAATCAAAGTGGGGACTTTATATATAAGTTGGACTTATAAGTCGCATTCAGGGAATGCGATTTATAAGTCGCATTCTCGGGAATGCGATTTATGTTGCATTTCGAATGCAATTTATAAGTCGCATTTGCCTTGCGACGCGCCGACTTAGCGCTTGTCCGGATTCTTCCCCTCGGCCTTTTTCTACATGTATGGCTTTCAAATACTCTTAACCAATACGCGAATAGGCCATCTAGGTGTCGGAAATTTCATGGGCGTAATACGTGGGTACTTAATCATATTTCAAATCACATTTTTATCTAATGAGATATATCATGGACCTCAACCACATATATTCTCGGCTTGCTTTATGAATAGTTATTATCTTAGCATGATTTGATGAAGTGGCTACGAGAGATTGCTTTGTAGATCTCCAAGATATGACAAAGCATTCCTCTACATATGAACACGCAGCGCTTGAGATCGAGCTTTATGCGTGGTCAAATAAATACCCCGCATCAAAGATAACCAACAAGATCGAGACTCCGCAATTGTTAGAATAATATAAGCTCATATCTGTAGTCTCTTTTGTGATACCACATTATGTGTTTGATCTCATTCCAATGTCTCCTGCAGGAGTAGAACTATATCTTGCTAACAAATTAACCGAAAAAGATTATATCGCTCAGACGTGTTAGCAAGATACATTAGCGTATCAATCACACTAAGATATGGTACTCAGGACCAAGAATTTCCTCGTTTCTTTAAATTTTTCAAAGATTTTACAATATACTAATCTATCTAGACATGAAAATAATTTCATTATACGCATATCAAGTTTTTTATTATTGTCATACTTATGAATAACCTCAAAATAATTGCATCCACCACAAGAGGACCTCTCCATATAATAATGTCGATTTGTGAAAATCTTTTATGCCACAAGAATTCATTTATACCCACCGACATTATATTTGAATTGTATATTTTATTTGGCCAATCATTTATCCTGGCCCATACTTTTTGACAAATTTGAATTCAAGATTCTCGTCAACATTTATAATATTGAGTGCTACATTATATCAAATGTATCGTCGACGATCATTTTGAGGCCGCTCTAATGCGACATAACGTATTGAGATCTCTTCATTTTCATCATTTTCGTGTATCTCAACCTTTGGTTAAGGTTTTATGAAAGGTTATGTCGTGTTAAAACACTTGGCTCTACTCATTATGACCATCTTAGTCATTTGCTCCTCTCCTTCTTCAAGGAGTTTTATATTTGGAACCGTTTGGTCTATCATGCTTCAAGCGTCTCATAGACCTTATCCTTCAAGGACCTTTATTGGAGCATTTGGTAACTACATCTAGCAATTGATTTGCAATATTTTGCAAGTGAATTATTTCTTGAATTTTTAAGTTCACATTTTTTTTCGAGGATCTAGATAATTATCCCATACTAATTTTGAAGTTGAAAATCACTTTTTTCCCTAATATTGGAAAAAAACTAACATTTACCCCTCAATCCCATTTGGGGACCCATCTTAGGCGTTGTGGTGGAGCAATTGGAGTCATATACGGCACATTCAAATTTTTTAGATGGAATTACATTTGGTTCATGTGTTATGCCCCGTAAGTTTCTAATGTTTAGATGGCCTATTCGAACGTTGGTTAAGAGTTTTAGAGGGTAATGCACTTGGCAGGTGCCGCCGTCCTAGAAAAGGTCTAACGAGCACGGAGCTTCGGGACCGTGCGAGAACGTTACCGAACCGCCTGCCCAAAGCAAGCAACATGCACGGACCCTCCTTGGTGCTGGGGTCGTGGCACGGCCAAAATTGGAGCGCGATAGTGGTCCGTGCCACGCACCCCCGCCTACCGCCTCAAGTATATATAAGTCTCAACCTTTGATTTCATTTCATATATATATATACGGCCAGAGAGGAAACCAACATAGAAAACAAGTATATTTCTTCCGTTTACGCTTACGAAACGCTATCCGAATTCAAATTAACTTCTGGTATTGAAGTTTAAGGTCAGCAGCTGAGCATTACTGTGTAGTTAGTTTCGTGAAATTCGCCCCGAATCGTCGCCCTCCGCCGAGCCAAAGTTTTTAGAATTGCGCAAACCACTTCTATGCGATCACCGGTTTAAAGTAAGCATTTCTCCCGTCCTCGGCCCTTTCGAGAATTTACGAATTTTCGACCGTGTTTCGTCAAGTTGAAATATGCTTACTAGCTATATAAAGTTATCGCTTTTCAATTCTAGTATCAAATTAGCCTCATTCTTCCAATAATACGATTGCGGTTGAGAAGAGCAGTTGAATACGAGCGTAAACTTGCGCTAATCGAATCTACGAACTATACATGTTAAGGCAAATTCCTTGACAAGTTAGTTCCTATAGCCATTATAACTCGCCCAAATCTCGGCAAGAGACTCGAAGTACGTTAATCATGATTAGTTGTTGTTATTAGCCGAGACCGCATTCCATGTTAGTTTGGGATGAAAGCATTCCCGCATAGCTCTCATGACCGACCCTGTGGTTATTAGTCAGGTCGTCGCCGCTGTGGAAGAGATGACGCCGCTATTTTGAGCAAGCAGTCGGGCCCGCCAGTGGGACTAAGATGGGGTCCTGCATCCTCATATATCGTGGTTAGCTTTTGTACACCCCATCGAGCCCTAAGTGAGCCGAGGCAAATATCGTGAGTCCACTAGACTTAGACACAGTTACAATAAAGGCCAGCCGGGCTCGCCAGTGTAATCTGTGGGACTAGACAAATTAGCTACTAGTTGACCCAAGCACGACCTTGATAGGGGTATATAGATTTAAGTGTACTCACGTGGCTTATGTGGGCCCCAGCGGGTTATTCTGTGTTTGCTTGTATCGCCTCCGGCTTAAGGCCAGGTAAGGTTTTTGCTTGCTTAAGTATTAATAAATTAGATAGTAAGAAGTTCTATTACTCAGTGTGATCTCTACCTCTTCATTTCCGCCAGCACTATCAGATCCATATTTAATTTCAAAGCATCCAACACCTACGAAAGGTAGTTCTTGCCAAACTAGCTAGGAAACTTAAATCAAGCCAGAAGGCTAGCCATATTAAAAGTTAACGAGAAAATAATACCTTCGCCTTCAAATTTTGAGACTCGTAGAGTCGTAGAGCAACAGTATCACCAAAGGAATATCAATCCGTAGTTAAGTAATACATCTTTCGAAAAGCAGCTCTTAATTTTCTACCTCGTTCTTTCAAAGTGAGTGCTCAAGGCTAGATCGTGTTGATAACGTGTTATGAAATAATAAAGAAAGAACAAGAAGAGTTATAGCGAAAGAGAGAAGGAGAGAAGTTCTTATTTCTCCTTGATTTTCTGATTTAAAACAACGGGGTTAGTAACCCCTCTATTTATGCGATAATTTCTCCTAACTTTTCTCCAAAAGGTATACTTTCACTATAATATAAATACACACATTTACTACAATATAAATAATTTACGTGACATTCACTATGATACAAATACATTTATAACATAGTTCAACTTTTTCAAGACATTTATTAAAAAGGCGAGTAAAATATATTTTTCTTTCTCTAGGAATAAATAATTTTTAAGGAAATATTCAAAGCTAAAAACACTTTTTATTTTGAAATTGGGTATCATTTTTTCTCGTTTAAGACCTTGCCTTTGGGGGTGTATTAAAAAAGATTGATGTTATTGTAGCCCTTGCCTTTTGTGATCTTTTGGCAGAAATTTAGAGATATTTTGTTTGCATTATTTAGGGAGCCACGACATTGGTTGTCACCCAGAAAATTCCAACAACTGCAGTTTTACTCCCAGTGGTTATTCACTTGTATAGTAACATTTTTGCAATCAGACAACCTTGTCAATCTCCAAATTATATGTCTGCATAGGTACAGCCGTGATGCTGCGCACCGTCATACTTCTATAATTAAAATATCAGGTGTTTACATTAAAGTAATACAACTTATCATTATTAAATAATTTAACAAAATAAGTACATACTTTAATTAACTATATATAAGTAATAATTGTATATTTTAAATATATGTTATGCATTTAATAATTTGATGTATTATATCACTTCGTGACGACAGATGAATTTCTACCTTTTTCAATTTGTAGCAACACTATGTCAATATTGGAGGCACATGAACAGAATAATAACGAACGCAGTTCCAAACATAACAAGTGATTTTTTACTATAATTCTCGTTTCTTTCTTTGGATGAAGCAATCTAATTAAATGCAATAAGCCAAATATATGTAAATGATAATAAGAAATTTATAAATCAGAAACAAAGTTAAAGAACTAAAGTTTTTTTAAAAAAATACAATAAACTAAGTTCCAGTCCGGCAATTATTTGAGTAATGTTCAATGACCTATTAGGTTCATGGAACGCGAATCATAAAATAATTTATGATTGAGATTATTTCAAATATTACACGTAACGGAAGAAACAAAAATGATAGAAGTGATGCTAACGGGATCCGTTAAAAACTCACATACATTTCTTCTTCTTTCTTCTTCTTTATGTTAAATGAAATGTGAGTTAGTTTCTTCCTTTTAAGTACATACAGAAGTTAGGGATGATAATTGAGGCGGAGCGGGCAGAATATAGTAATATGCTTACCAGAAAAACGATACTCATCCATTGAAATTGGACTTTAGCCAACAAATTATAAAACATAAACTTTCACTCCTCACTAGGTAAGAATAACACTAAACCAAACTAAGACGTACCGAAAAAGAAATATTTAGTAGTAATACTTTTAATAAGTCTATTATGGGCATGTACGTTTTAGAAAATAAAACTCATTTAGAGTTATAGTGTACTTAAATTATGTTTTTCTAAAATATAATTTTATCAAAGTGATTTATTTGTTTATTTACTTTTTTAAATATCAATACCGGTTATGAAAAATTTTATATATGCTACATATATACAAATATAATATATATTTTCAAAATTATTGTAGAAGTGGATAATATTATTAAAAAACCAGTGTGATACTAAAGTATTTTAATATAATTTAGATAAGGACAGATTTTCAAAAATATATCGTATACGGCGTATCTTAATGCATGCATTATGATCATTATAGCTGTGAATCATAAAGTACATGTTCGAATTTTCAATAATTTTGTAGCCACTTAAAGCTCTTTGTCTTTACTAATGTTGATCCGTTAACATAGACGAGTACTACTAAACTAGAGAATAAGCACTTGAAATTTTTTTTCCAGTTATTAGTAAATGACTTTCATTTTTTCGCAATTTATAAAATATTTTAAATCACGATTTTTGAGCAAACTGAAAGACTGTCAGTATGAAGAGCTATAATTTACAATAACTTTTAAAAAAATAAAGAAAGAATTTAAATGGTAACTCAAAAAGGGCACATTTGTTTAAATTAGCCAATAAAACATGGGTAATATACAAGAATGATCTTTAGTTAGGTGATTTTAACTTTTAACATCACCGCTCTTCGCTTGTTAAAACCATCAAGTTCAAAAGTAAAATGTTGCCCATGATCGGGGTAAAAAATTCAAGACCATTTATTTTTAAAGTCATTAATTGTAATTGTAATTTCTTGAATAAAAACTTAACTGACTTAAAGGCCCATATATTACAGGCCCAATCAGGTCCATATAACTTTGTAACTTTGTGGTGTTGTGCGCATATAACTTTGGTTGGCCGTTTATGGACGACGTTAGCGCCTTATTATTATAATACATTAGAACGTCTTCCATGCGATTATAGTAACACGATTGAATTTCTTTGTTGTTCCTACAACCCTCAACGGGACTTATGGCTAAAGGCATGTTAAGTCTATATTTGGCATAAATCATTTCATAAATAATAAAATGGAAAAAAATTAAAATTAAGTTATCACTAAATATTTAAAATATGATATTTTGTAGTAAAATATTATTTACTTTTTTATTCTTTTTAAAAAGAGTTTACGTGCATTTGACAAAATAGTTATTTAACTATTTGTTTTAATATTAAAATTTTAAAATTAACCAAATTTTATGTGCTTATAATGCAAATAACTCTCGTATTTGTAATTTTTGAAAATACTATTTGATGTGGGGAAAGGGCGCTCGCGGTGACAAAGCATCCGCGTTAATGCGTATGTATGACGCATCTTCAAGCTGGGTGTGATATGTACATGCTATTTTAATGAAATGCCGCAAACGCCATAAGCTATGATATTTATTATCAATTTACAAAGGCTAAACAACAATAATAACTCACGCATGATTTCGTAAGTGCTTATTGTTTAAACTAATAACTTATACTAAATGTTTTGTTCTACTATACAACTTTTATATTACAATGCATCTTCGTAATATTAATACTTATATTAAATGTTAATTTGTTAGTAGTGTAGTAATACAAATTCTTTTTAATAATAACATGAAATATACATATAATTATTTATTTAAGTCGCTCATGTAAAGCAAAAGATTTTTGTTACCTTTCAATCGAATGTTATTTCTATAACGTTTTCATTCAATGAAACAAATATTAGAATAAATTGAAGAAAGAACTAATAGATTATATCAAATTCTTAAATATAATCATTTATTGATTTGAAATTTATAATTTTCTTTCTAAATCTTATATTGTTACACAAACATATCTTTTAAATATTATTTATATTATTTTAAGAAGTTTATTCTTATTACATGAAAACGCGTGCAGACGCGTACATTAAGATTAATATAAATAAAATTTTCTTGTAAGGTTATTTTAATTTTCATTATTTGGATTGGAAACACATTATGAATAACATAGGATAAAATTACTATAACAAGCTATTTTAGTTAAATGAATCAATTCCTCAAGCAAGCCAATGAAAATTTCAAGAAGATCTCAAAAGTCGGAAAGAAAAGGAAAATGAAGAAAAAAATAAGATTGTAACTATAAATATTATTTGTTTATATTGGATACAATAAATTATTTTTAAAATGTTGAATGTCTTTTCTACGGCAGCTTTTCTGTTTTTTAAATAAAAATAAACATAAGAGATTGTTAAGCAATTAATAATATGATATGATACGGCGTAATCCGCACAAAATATTGAATGCTCGATCAAATTACACCATCAGACCCAGAGGCGAATTCGTAATTTATAGCGCACATAAACTTAAATTTTTTTATAAAATTAAATATTTAAAAAAACAAAAAAAACATGTAATTTAATTAAAATACAAAAATAAACACATAATTAAAAATTTACAATTAAAATTTTGGGGTGTAACAATTAGAAAATCTTGAATTTTTCAATATTTTTATTTTCGTATAATTAATATATATATTTAATAATATATTTATATTTTAAAATTTTTAAATTCACCGCCAACGGTGCATTGCCGCCGCTGGGTATGAGCCCTGCATGCAGAAATCATACTCAACAATCTTCCAAAATGCTGATAACAATCTTCCAAATTTCACTTTTTTAAACCCCAAATAGTTCTCTCCTTTTTTCCTATTAAATAAAACAATTAGTCGTTTTATTTAATAGCTAACTGCAAGAGACGTGCTGGTCTTCCTATTGGTTGCCGCCCAAATGGCTGCACAGATTGTTTTAGAACACGCCTGATTTACTTCCAAATGCTAAGGTTCTTATAATAAATATTTGAATATATATAATCTAAATTCTTTTGTAGTAAATATAAGAATCTCAATCATTTATATAAATTTTGCAAATAATGATATTACCAAATATATATAATTCTTGTCGATGGATTGAGAAAAGAAGCTAATTTTTAAGATAATCTCTTAATTGCTAATTAATTACTAAGTCTTAATGTTAATTTCTCAATTAGCTTGTCGATTTCTTTTCTCAATACTAATAATTTTTGTGCAGATAAGTATAACTCACTGTTCCAAAAATGTGGTTACCCTTGGGAGGAAAGGAATGATTCCTTATCCTTTCTACTAAATCGTCTGCTTTTTTTGCCACCTACGTCATTTCGGCTCGACGATTTAAAATTTATTGTAATTTGAGAAGAAATTTATTTAAAAAATTAGTGTTTGCACGTATAATTTAAAAACTTCAAAATTATATCATAAAATATGTAAATTTCATAATTTATAAAAATTATCAAAAATAAATAAATAATTATCATTAAAAATACAAAAACTAAACATTCAATAAAAAAATTAAACAAAAGATCAAATTAATAGAATGATTCAAAATTTAAACATTATAAGTTAATTTTTAATCCTAAGACAATATTATTAAATTTATTAAATTTTTAAATAAGACTCATGTTATAAGCTTATATCAACCCTTGTAACTACACAACACCAAGATTCAATTTAGGCGGTGTGAGAGTTCGTAAGAGGTAATTTTAAAATTACAAAAAAGGGACCAACAATTACTTCCAAGTAATAAAACAAAATACAAAAGAAGAAGAAGAATAAGAATTTAATATACTAAATTTTATAACCAGCTCATGTTATAATTAAAGGTAAAGAAAATGAAAATGAAATACATTATCTCATATATTCTCAAAGTTGTTATAGCTAGAAGTGAATGATATATATATATATATATATAATTAGCAACTTTTAATTATTCTTTCACCATCAATACTAACATAATCAGCATTTACATTTAAATTGGGAACATTGTAAATAGCAGCAAAACAGACCAAGCACGAAGACGACTCGAGCAGTTAGGGACACCACTGGATCCTGCCAAACATAAAACTTGACAATGTCAATTTATGGGATAAAATCAATTTCATAGTTTTGAATCATACAGTACACAGTTCGAATTTTAATAATTTTCTATTTACTGCAAGCTCTTGGTACTTCGCCTAATGTTAGATTCTACTATAAATACAATAAAAGTCGATAAGCATATTAGATTAACACGTCGTTATTTGACTTATATTTTTTGTGTAATACTTAGATCGAATGACTTTATGAAATTACATTTATATTTTCATATGTTATAAATAATGTTGGAGACAACCCTATTACCTGATGTTTACGAGGATATTATTATATTTTCAATTTAATTTTGTGTTCATCTTTCGGATTTTAAGAAGGTCGAAGAAGAAGACGAGCAAGAGGCGGGGTGATACGTCTTTTTTCCTTTTTGGCTGATTTTCTTTTTAAAATTTACAATTTATTTTTTTGATTTAATTTTATATAAAAAATGCCACATGTCCTAAAAAATGATGGCGGTATCATTTTCTTCGGTGAACAAAATAGCAATTATGGAAGATTGATAACGAACCAATATTTAGTGGAGAAGCATGAGAAATCTAAGTGTCTTCTAATTTGTAAGCATAAATCTTTTACCCTTAATGTTAAAAAGAAAAAAAATTCGTCGACACGGCAATTGGCGAACTTCGCTCCAAAGACAAAAGCTTAATAAAGAGAAACTCAGCGATATCAACACTGCCTACGCCGCTTCATGCCATCAATCCTCGACCCAAAATACAAATTCATGCTATCGAACTTATGTTACGCGAGTCAACTTCAAGGGCTGGGCGCACAAATTTTATTACATAAAAATTATTCTACAATTATTTAATAAATCACTATGGAAGAAAAACACTTTTGACAATCAAACAGTTATGATACGACATTGCCTATTTCGCTCTATTCTTTTTTTTATCTCTGTGACGCGACAAAATCATAGTTTTAAGTAGGTGAGCACGAATAAAACGAAAAGTTTAATCATCCTCCCACGTATATATTTTTTGCTATAAGATTGGGGTCAATGTCAAATCTTAAGTATCATCAAGTGCGAGTATAACCGAGGTACATGACTTTTATTAATTAAGAAAAAGTAATTCTCTAATCGATCATATGCTAGGTTTGTCACTAAGTAGTAATTATCAAAAATTAAGAAAGAGGATTAGGTTAACTTACCATCCCCTGGAGGCGGAGGATGGGAGGGTCGGCCGATTACCACTCAGCCCACTCCTTTGCAATCTGCTCCAAAACGCCTGTTCCATTAACAAATGTTTATTAGCTAATAAATGAGATGTGGCTTCATCTTTTGAATTTTCTTGATCATGTGAGTTTAATCATCGACTGTATTTTTAAACAATAAATATTATATATACCATAAGAGGTACTTATTCACATACCGCAAAAGTTATACACTAAAGAAACAAGGTAGCTCAGGCACATCCATCAAATTTTCGGAGCTCATTGCATTTACGCAATGTTTTGTTCCGTTGATTTCACATTTTCCATTATTACACCATACTAAACTGCAAGCTGCGACAAAATAAAAAAAAATCAATGATTAATGGATTACTTTGTAAACTAAATTATTGTTTTTTTAAAAAAAAAAAAAAAGAAAAAAAAAGGGAACAAAAGAAATTACGGTCAGAAATGTTAAAGGGTGCTAGAGACGAAGGTGGCGAGGCTGTTTGACTCCCACAACCTAAATTGAGCGTACCTACAAATAGTAACCGTAAAAATTATTTACAAAATATAATTATATGTAGGCTTAATTAATAACCGGTCCAGTTATTAATTTTGTTCATGTACCCAATTCAGCCATGTGGAAGTTAGCTAAATAAATAGCTCAAATGTACTCATATTATTTAAATACTTTTTAAAAAGAATATCCATAATTAAGGATTTTTTTAATTAGTTTTATTTAATAAATTAAACAAATTATTTAAGAAAATAAAGGAAAGAATTAAAATTTGATTATAATTGGGCGGAGTGGCTATGGTTCATAGTTTACCCATTTTTAACCATGTTTATATTAATTTAAATAACTTTTGAGCGAATCATAATTCAATTATTTATTAATTCAACCTACTTAACCAAGCAGTAAATTAACCAACTCAAACTGGCGTTTGACCCTTCGTGCAGATTCAAATACCCTATTCTCGTGCAGATTCAGTCACCCTATCTTTAATTGAATGAAATGACTTAACTCATTTTCTATGTGATACATTGGAAAATATTTTTATCAAACGGACAAAAGTATTTTCTTAATTTATGAGTTTATTTTATTGTCATTATAACTATCTTATATCTTCAATTTCTTTTATTATTCCTTTTTAGGAGTTTTCGTTTTTTTGTTTCTTCAGTAACTCAAGTTCATAACTTTAAGATTGGAAGAAAAAAATACTTACCACCTAATCAATTTTTTTTTTTTTTGAAATTTAACTTATAAAAAATGACTTATCTCATATCAAAGTACACACAAGAGTGAAGGAGACTCATGAAGTTGGGAACATTGCATGCAGGATAAGTAATAGGGCCGAGTTGTATTTGTGTCCAACCAGGATCGCAAATGCATTCGAATCCTATTCCAAATACCCTCCTGTTTCCTACGCACTTCCCTTTTCCACAGTCCACATATTTGCATGGTCCATCTATATATTCATCAAACAATAACACAACATCTCAACCTTAACAACATTTTGAATACTAATGATCATGTCATATGTACAACTCATCGAAAGAGCATTTACATTTATATAATTGGACAAAAATTAGTCGGGACTAACATTACAAAAAATTAAAACAAAACCTTTTATACAAAAATTCTTAATAGTCGAAGTGGCCGCCATCCGAATATTCAGCATTCAAATTCCCACCTTATAATTTCCTCCCCAATATCCTCTTTCTCTATCACTTATATATAGAGAGAGAACCTTTATATCATTGTTTCACGAAAAAACTAGTCTTACACATTTGCTGAAAGAAAAAGCTTAAGAAAAGAAAGTAAAAGTAAAAAGAGATTTTTGGTTGGATGATTGACTTACCATTCGAGAAAGAGAGAGGGGATTGAAGGCTCTGATTTGGCCCATGCACGACTCCTGATTAAGTTTCTATGAAGTAATTACGTACTGTTTGGAAAATTAATCAACTACTGCAAACAAACTACAATCGAACATCTCTGTAAGAACATTGTTTATTTCTATATTTTAAAGATCAGATTTACTTAAAAAAAATCTAATTATTATAGATGATGATTGTTACAGTAGATCAAGGTGAAATTTATTGGGCAATAATATTTTTTCAAAATAAAAATTAGGCCACGGCCCGTACTTACCTGTAAAGTCTCAAAATAAAAGCACACGAAGAAGGGCATAAACGATATTACCGCAAATTACAACAATTAGGTTCTGTAATGTGCCTCGGATTGCACTCATACTTTAACAAGGTGACAAACTTAATAAAAGGGATTAATTTGCTTTCTTTTAAATTTAATATCAAAATCTGTTAATTATGAAAAGTGTTTTTCAAATATAGAACACTTTTGCTAATAATAAAATAGTATTTTGTGCTTGGGGAAGGTTAGTGTTTTTCATGAAATTACATATTTTAAAATTAGGTGAATTTTGACAAATACAATATGAGAGCTTATGAAAAGAACCAGCGCGCATTTATTAAGAAATTTAGTAGATAGAATTGGGAAATTCTCGTCACGCACATTTTATTGCCACTGGTATTTGTTCAAGAATGAATTTGCTAGTATAAATAAACCAAAAATCTTTTAATTCCAAAAATATTATTTGGTGTAGTTAACTATAGGCTAAGTTTTGTGAGATGTGTTTATCTTTTAAAGGACTAAAATCACTAAATCATTTAATTGAAGTTAAATAACATAAGTGATTAAAAAAAATCACATCTGTAACATTAATTCAGGCACTAAAAAGCTATTTTCCTTTTTTATTTTTTCCTAAAATTTGATTAAACATTTTTTTTTAAAAATAATCACTTCGATTTTCTCGTAAACTTGACCAAACAAGCTTATACATTCAAAGTCAATGACTCTTGAGTAAAAAAGAATAATCGGTTATTTGTGAACTTAAATATTATTATAGCATAAAAAAATTCGACATTAGGTTAACGCACTCATCCCCTCGGAGACGGAGGGGGTGTGGGCGGGGGATCCAGGGCCACTCCTTGCAATCTGCTCCGAAACGCCTGTTCAGTGTAATGAAGGACTACTAATTTTAGGTACACAAGTTTGTGTAGTAATTGCTTTCAAATTAATACAGCTAAATGTTGTAGAAACTTGAGATTTTCAATTAATTGACAATAAAGAATATTAAAGGCGCAGTACTATTTTTTGAAAATTTAACGTTTACCCCAATTTACTTAGAGTTGATAAGAGTAGATTTTATTTTAGAATAAATTTTTTGGTCACAATATTTTATTTACACTATAAACAAATTTATTTTTATTTTAAAGCAATTTTAAAACTTTTTAAATTTAAAAGTTCTCTTTAATTTATTTATTAGCTGTTCATAATATATGGGAACTTTCTTAATACATGAAATTGGACAAAATTTAAATTTTTTTTTAACTAATTATTTATGTTTTCTTAGTTATTAGTTATTTTCCAACGTAATTTATTTATGAAATTTTTTGTTAGTATATATTTACACAAATACGTATAAGAAGTTGTATATACATTACTCAAATTTTAAATTTTAATTATTTTCCAAATAAAAATAAATTTTATTTTTAAAATATTAAACAATTAGAAATAAACGGAGAAAGTAATTCAATTTTAAAAATTTTGAAATTTTTGAAAATTTCCTCAATGTTGTTGGGTTTTTTTTTTTGTTTAATCAAAAAATAAAAAATAATTATTAAATATTTTTTAATAATATTTTGAATCGTGTAACTCGATAGAATAATTTTTTAATGACCATAATTTAATTCCCAAATATGACCACAAAGGTAAAAAGGTCATAGTAATTTTTTTCCTTTCAAAAATAAAGTTAGGTCTTTATTGTTTTGTAAACTCTAAAAATCAAGTGCAACAGAAACTGCTAGGAATATCAAAATTTTATTATAAATTGAAACAGATACAATAAAATTAGTTGTCACTTTAATATATCAAGTGTTAATTTTAATTAACTTTAAAATTCTAAAATTTAAAAAACTAAAAAAATAAAAAAAAACACTATAAATTAAAATTTTCAAAAATTAAAAATATTAAAAAAATCAAAATCATAAATTTTATTTTTTAAAATATTAAATAATAAATAATTAAAAATAAATTTCCGCAACTGACAATAGAGGTCTGTGCCAACGACACGTGGCCCAACTTACTGCTAAAATTAAATTGACATTAATGTCCAAGTTTAACTAACTAAATTCGAGGGCCTTTGCTCCTCACGTTCACTTTTCTTCACTTCCTTAATCAAAGGTTCTAATTTTTAATTTCTCACCTTTCCTCGTGCTACGTGCTTCAAAATATTAATTAACAAATATTTTTAATTATTTTGACTTATTTATTAATATTTAAATAATTATAACATTATTTTATAATTGAGATGTTGATTACTTTCTCCGTTTATTTTTAATTATTTAATATTTAAAAATAAATTTTTATTTTTATTTGGAAAAATTAAAATTTAAAATTTGAGTAGTGTATTAATTTTTTATGTACATTATCAAATGAATTTTTAGTTGTTTCAAATAAAATTAAAATGAACTGACATATTAATTCAATTTTAATAATTTTCAACATCTTAAAATAATATTATAATTATTTAAATATTAATTTTTTAAATAATTTATCGTTTTTTTTTTTTTGAAGTTGAATTTTATAACTTATGAACTTTTAAACATAATCAAAATTAGAATCTTTGATATAATAAAAGTGATAAATAAACTAATAGAGAGACATTTTATTGTATTTGTTCCAATCTATAATAAACTTTTGATATTTCTAGCAGTTAAAGAAATTCTGTTGCACTTGATTTTTAGAGTTTAGAAAATAATAAATTAAAGACTGTAACTTTATTTTAAAAGAAAAAAACTATTATGATTTTCTTACATTTGTGGTTATATATAAACACAAAAATTATGGTAATTTAACATCACCTCTTTATTTTATTCTTTAAACATGATGATAATTCAGCATCTAGAAGACATAATTCCAATCATAATGCAATGCTTGACTCTTAATAGCCCATTATTGAACATTCTTTATTCCTATTCTTTATTAAATAAAAATTTTCAAATTATTATTCTTCAGAAGACATCGAGATTGGGTTGGAAGAGGAAACTTACATTCATCGAGACAAGGTAGCTTAGACATATTCATGTATTGGGTGTAGCCTTCATTACATTTGCAATAGTGTCCCCTTCCGGTTACTTCACATTTTCCATTGCCACACCATATTAAACTGCAAGCTGTGAAAATATAACAAACCACATTTTACTTTTGTGTTATTCGCCTTCAACTGTTACATATAACAAAGTTACTTGCAAATAAACAAAACTACAAACTCTACAATCAGCACGGATTTTACTAAGTGGAGTATTATATATGCTACTTTCTTCGATTCAAAATATTGACAATTTATGCGTGGGTAAATGAATATAAAATGCCATTTTTAAAAATTAAAAGATTATGATCTTCATTTCATTTTAGGTTGACAGAATTATCATTAAATTGTATATTGAATTAAGAATATGTGTAGAGTAAATTTTAAAAAAATAAAATTAAAAATCTTTTTAATTTTATGAAAGATCAATTATTTTACGGATGACGGGGGAAGAAAATAAAGTTGATAAGGAGAATGAAAATTACGGTCAGTAATGTTAAAGGGTGAGCTGGCGGAGACGGCTGCGGCAAGGGTGTCCGACTCACAGCCAAAATCAAGCGTATTCTGCAATTTAAAAGTATTAGTGATTAATTTCACAATTCGAAAATGTGAATTTTAAAGTTTTCTCACAGTTGGGAAGAGTGCATGCGGAAAGGCAAGAGGGCCAAGTTGCATTTGTGTCCAACCAGGATCGCAAACGCATTTGAATCCAATTCCCAGAAATTCTCCAGTTTCTACGCACTTCCCTTTTACACAGTCCACTTGTTCACATACTCCCCCTATATTATTCGTTAAACAGTAAAAAATCAATTAGTATTGTGAAAAGTAGAACAAAATTAAAGCAATATCCATGACCATACCTGCAGATCCATCAGCAGTAGCTGCAATGGATATGTAAATGAAGATGCCAGGGAGTAGGAGGACATTGAGAGTAAAACCCAAAGTGTAATTTCTCATTTTCTTTATGGGCTGCTGTCTTTACCAATTCCAACATTTATACGTAGCGGCCCAATAATCCGCATGAGGTTATATTGGATTGACCACTGATCAGGCTTTGAGAATCTCGCCGTCCTCTCATTTTCTGAATTCTATTTTACTTTCTTTCACCGTTTTGTTGTATTATCACTGCCTCCAAAATATACCCTTCACACGAGGAACAATTGAGTTTTGCCCCTTTCTTTTTCCATAGGGAAACACGTAAAGTTAATACTTACAAGGACAAATTTAAAGAGAATTTTTTAAATTCATTTTATGCGTCACCATCTCATTTGGCATTATTATGCACCATTTATAAACTAGCTCCTTTACATATTGTTAATAGGAAAGATGTCGTTACTCTGTCCTATACTCCGTCCGCTTTCAAAAATGTTTCGTATTTTTAACTCATTTAACACCCTTTAAAAAAATATATTTTTATTTACTTATCCCTAATAAATATTTTGAAAAAAATATAATTTTTTAATATTTTCTGATTATGTAAAACTCTCGTCATTTAAATAAGGATAAAATTGAAAAAACATCATTAATGTCTTCTTGATTATATAAAAACTTATTTTGAAACAAAATCAAAAAAATATTAAAACACCACTTATTTTGAAACGGCGGGAGCGATAATTCTCAATATGTACCCTTACTCTACATATTGGGGGAAGAAAACTTATAATAGATCATCAGAAACTATTTCAATTGCGCACTAATAACTTCGGAAGATGAAAACGAGAGAAAAAGAATAATAATTTCATTAAACTATGGCGCCTTTTATAAGAAATAATATTGCATTAATACATTATGTATCCACCTTTCGTATGAACCCACAAATGCCACTTGCCAATTGGTATTAACTTAAAGAACAGTACAGAACAAAAACATGTCTTTATACTTGAATACAACATAAGTTTATTAAACATAACAAGTAATTATTATTCCAACTATTGGCTCGTGCTTAGTGAGGACCAAAAATCATCTTAATAAAACCAAAAGAAAACACAAAATTCATCAATAACTTCTTCTTCTTCAACCTCGAAATGTTTTGAAAAATGGCGCCAACACTTGTCATGAGTAAATTACGCAACAGTTGTGATTCCTTCTATTGTACAATTCCATGCTTACTTCCTGTTTAAAATTAAATTATTTTCAAATAAAAGAAATAAACCATATATTTTTAATAGAAAAATAAGAAATTTGAAATAAATAATACATAAACTGAACTAAAACGATAAGAAAGAAGCAGATAATACATGTGCTAGTGGAGCAAAACTAGTCGGCATTGTTAGAGTCACCCGTGTTGGGATGAGACATCCAAAGTAAGTTATCAATTAAATATCTCATCAAATATTCCTGTTGATTTTTGAGCTTGTTTGTGTCTAGCATTACGTGTTTGATATAATGTAGTGGCTGTGTTGGAGCTCGTCCATTTAATTTTGCTCCCCAAAAGAACTTGTCTTCATCATTCATGCATAGTAAGAAAAATGACTCAATAACATATAATATGATGGGGGAAAAAAATTAAAGTGTATAACAAAGCTAATTAATTAAAACATGTGCTCTATATACCTCCTCACAAATGCGCAAGTCCAATATTGTCCAGTAGTTGCTAAAATTTTCAAGATAACTTCAATTTGAAGAACCATCCTCTATTCATCTCACCAATTTGAGGAACCAATACAATAATGTTGTACCCATATATTGGAAAAAATATAAAATTGGGAGGCGAAACGAGGATTTTGAGAGGCTTGTCTGTATGACAAGGTCCCATTGACAAAGTTTTGGAGATGAGGAAAATCTGAACAGAAATTTTCATGATCAAGACCGATAGGAAAAGTCAAACAATCCAAGTGAAATAATATCCATGTTAACAGCAACTTTGGTTAGACTCCGACGAACAAAATGGAAGACTTGTAAACTCGGGGCAATAACTTGTATGTTGGTAAAAGAATGATAATAATCACTGATCATCTTCACATAAAGCTTCTCCACCCGAGAACAAGTTATCGAATCTCAAATATACCTCATGGAAATTGTTTTCGTCTGCATTCTGGTTATTTCATCCATATTCTCATGAAGAACGGCAATGCTCTTTATCTGCATTCATCAACTTATTTAGAAGCCTCGAGGGAAGAACGGACACAATCAATGAACTTGTCCCTGGAACCTTTTTTTACGGAAAATGGATTCCGCAAAGTGGAAGGCTACATGATGCCAATATTTGGAAACAAGGCGGACATGAACTAGGTCATGAGAATTAAGGTAGGAAAATATGTAATGGAGAAGATGATCGGGCAATAACAACGCTGGATCCACCAAAGTAGTACGAGGATTTTTAAGGATATCTTCAACTGTTTGAGAATTTAGGAAGCGCTCATCATCAGCCATCTGCATGGGAACTGAAACATTAACATAAACCCCTAACTAGGTTAATTTGAGAATAAATCTAAGAGAAAAATATCTTAATTATAATTAAAAAATCTTAATGATAGTTCTACCAAAACTACGCAATTCTCACATGTACGTAAAGTCTTAAAGGTCGGCTTGGTAATGGTAAGTGATAGAAAGGGGCTTTTTATGTTGAGCCCAATAAAACATATGGGCTTCAGCAATGTACCACAGAAAACTGAACGAGTCATTCGCACAAACACGTGATAAGTTTTTGTGCTGATTACCCTATTTTGGGGTCTTTAATTTTGCTGATAATTTTAATTTTTTTCCTTTTGTTTTAAGTTATGAAAACAGGACAAACAATTATCCCTAATATATTTTTTAAAAAAAATTTAAAATAAAAAAATTGTGAAGGCATAGATTACTCTAGAAGCCATAAGTTACCGCTATCGAACCTTTGCCCCAAAGTATAATTTCGCAGGCGTGGAAGTTCAATTGCATGAACTTTTGCCTACAGCACATATGTTACTTAATTTAGCGCCAGACATACTCTTACGTTATCAACTCCTACCTTTGTGCACAAATTCATATTACTTAACTTACGCTTTTGTACATAATTTCATCTTATGCTCAGGGTTATAAGCAGATAAGTTCAATAACACTTAATTTTTATTTCTATCAGGCATGAGTCTTGTTACTTAACTTATACCTACTGCAAGATAAGACATAACCTATGCAAATTTATGCATTAAGCAGATAACTTTGTAAGAAAAACTTATGCCTGCGTTTTTATTTTTATTTTTATTTGTTGCTGTTAAGAGAGCGTGATCACTTTTTTATCACTTATGTCAAAGGAAAAATTAAAGACCACAAAATTAAAGAGAAAAAAATTAAAGATCACCCCAAAATAGAGGCATTTGTACGAATGACCCAATACGTGATCTTTAATTTTTTTTCCCCTCAAAATTGTAGTTTTAAACTTTTGTCCTCGTCACTTTAAGTGACAAAAAGTTGGTCAAAATATCCCAATAAAGTTAAGAAAACGCGAGGACATAAATTTTACAAAGCTTATAATCTCAGGACATAAATTCACATAGTTTATACATCAAGACATAAGTTTAGTTGCATGACATAAATTCAAAATCATGAATATGAACTTGTACTCTGATCAGAAATTCAGCGGCATGAACTTGCGACAGGGCAACGTTCAAGAACATAAATTTACGCTTAGGCAAGCTCAAATAACTTGAACTGTGCCACAAGCAGTAAGCTCACCAACACGACTCATACCGCCACAAGTTCAGCAACATAAATCGACTTGTGTCTTCTAGGGCTACCCTATGCCTAGCAAATTCTTTTTTAATATTAAAAGATAAAGATATATCTTGCAAATTAAATAACACTTAGTTTATACTTTCGTGCAAACATTCTCTAAAAAAAATTTTGCCCTGCTAATTAAATCATAATGGTATATTGAATATAAAACTTCATTAAATGAGCTGAGTTGTAAGGATCAAAATTAAATACCATCCCGAAATAGGAGTCCGTGCAAAACTTGAAACCGAAGAGCAACAATTACATGAACAAACAAATATCTTGGCTCAACTCTTTAGTTTTCTTTTAGCATAAGTTTTATGCAATGGCACCATCAGTTCATTTAAAAGGCGTCCTGTAATTATCCATGGAATTAAGTTAAATGCACGGATTATATGATGATTTTTTAACAGTATCAAAGCAGCTGACCCTATTGTAACAGCATTTGCCTAATTTAAGACACACTTGTTCATCAGCATTCTTACTGGCCTGGACAGAAACAATCGACGGCATCAATGCCCAAACCATATATATCACTTCCTCTGGGTTCTCTGCGTACCATTAAACATTCTCGTCCCTCATGCTCCTCCATATATAGTATCCATAATCCTATGCTGTACAACACAACATAAATGATAAACAAATTAAATAATCTATTTGAACGGAACGGCGTAGACTCTACACACAGAGTGAAAATCTAAACCATGTGCACAAAATTTGTAGCCTCAACACCAATAATTTATATTACAAGTTGGGGGTGTCGGGAAAATGACCATTCCTGAGCAGAGTGACACTATGTTAACTTGGCAGGAAAAAGGTATCCTGAGAATTTACTAGCCTTATAAAGGAGTTACTTATCCTCTCCGAGTTTGTCTTTTAGTCTTTCTCTGAAACTTTGGAAACAACCAAAAACACTAGCCTAGACACAGATTGCAGTTGGTACCGGAAGAAAATCAATTCTCTTAAGGAATCTATGAAGCAGTGGTATCGGAATCAAGGAAGGCAACAAAGACTGTATGAAGCTGACTTGATTTGGAACTCTATTATGCTGCCTAGACTCGAGCTTCTCACAAAAGAGAAATTACTTGGATTGCATATTCCTACTAATGATGATCAATGTGGTTTATATGATGCTTCTCATGTGGAGAAGCAGGTACATATTTGTAGAATGTGAAATGGACATAGAGGAAAAAGAGAAACTGAACAGATTGTCAGGAATTTGAATCTAAGAGAACTTTGAAATGGTTCAAGAGTAGGAAATGAAGCAATAAGAAGGAACTGCTGCTGCCATATGGGCTGCAATGTTTTATCACACTTGAAAGACCAGGAACTGGAAACAGTTTAAGGAGATTAAGATGCAACCAAGATTAGCTAATGCTAAAGTCCAAAAGGAGGTGAAGGAAAGTTTAGGCCAATTAAGATGTAGAAAGAGAGCTCATGGGTAGACAGTTGATCCAGCATTTGTGTAGCTAGACTGGATTTGTTAGTTAGAAGTTTTGTTCTTTTTTAGTAGTCTGATTGTTAAGTTCTTGTTTCAGCTTATGTTATAGAGACTAGAACTGCTCATGGCTGATCTTTTGTGTGCTCTGTAGATGTACTAGTTTTTGTGATGGTAATGCAAATATTTCACAGTTTATTACCCCAAAAAAAAACTAGCCGAGCAGAAAGCTAAAACATGTGTACAGAGATGTGAAAGAAATGTTTTTCAGAAATGTGGAAAATGAAGATAAGACAATGAACCTTGACACTAGGGATGGGCATTCGGGCTATTCAGATTGGATATGCCCACCCCAACTTGACAGTTTGTCCTCTGAATTTTTGTCTCCGTGATATCATTGCTATATGTGTGTGTGCGCGCGCGCCCATTAGAATAATCTTTAATCTCTGTGTTTTCCTTTTCAGCACTGTCAAAAGACTCTTCTCACTAAGCTTTATCCAGAGGCTTCCTTGTTGAATAGCTTTGTTTCTATTGAAGCATAACCTCTGATTCCTCATTACCTTTAACCACTTCTACTTCAAAGTCAGATTGACAACTCACAACTATCAAATAAGATCAACACTATAAGTAACCAAAATGATGCTTACCATCTCGTAGGGGAGTTGCTGATTTTCTTCAAGAGATACCTTCAATATGGTACATCAACATATCCTAGATATGGAATTAAGAGACAGAGTTTCTGCTGTAGCATAACTGGAACTTATGAAAGCAGATAAAGAATATGAACACCTTACCTGAAAACTTAGCTCTCGAGTCTCATGTTTAAAATATGGGGAATGTGTTTGTTTGTCATGGGGAGAGGGAAGGAATACTGCAGAAGATTTTAACAGGGAGAGAAAATAGGAGAAATAGAAAAGTAATCACGTTATTTTGTCTCTGAATTGGATTAGAAATATATCTACCCTCAAACTATAGGGGGCAACAAACTAATCTATGTCCTTCAAGAAAACACACTGCCTGAACTTTGAAATGCAAGTACAAACTAAATGAACTTAAACAGCATTATTTACTGTATAATATCCTAAAATTCATAGTACCACTGTTGAACTTAAAAAGGTCACAACCATTTCTACGCCTATATCATGAAGTATATATTTTATGGACGTTTCATACAAATTGTTATTTTCTTAATCCCAAGCAGACAGAGATTCAGTGTTCTGTCTATCCTTCTAATTTTTGCTGATAGACTATACTCTTGCACAAAGACCTTTTATTCACGCAAATTCGAACTGCATGAACTTAGATAAGGAAAAATATATGGAATAATTTGCTTAACTCAGACGCGAATGTTTTACTACAAAGTATATCAATTTGTCGAATCCACAAAGCAGTCATAAGTAAGACTACATAATTATTCTTTTCTTAAGAGGACAATATAATGGAGTATTATCTTTTTTTTATAACCGTAGTGTCCGGCTGCTTTGTGTCGGGACTCGACTCAACTAGTGTTCTACGGATACCACTGCTTCCCACTAACAACAAAAACTGTGTAACTCGTCCACCAAGCCTTAGACAAACATGTGAAGGAATCACCTAGTGCTTTTGTCTCAGTTGGGATTTGAACCTATATACTGGAGTATTATCTTTTTATCCCTCTTTTCTGGATATTCCTTCATTTGAAACAATAAAACTTGATCAATGCCACAAAATACCTACTTAAACAGGAAAATTAATTACCTTAGCAGCTTAGTTCACTAGAGCAGCTTGACTTCCAACTCCACGCCCCGCACCTTTCCCATGAAAACAAAGCTCCAAGATTCATCATTAGCCACAAAGACAATATAACACCCACTAAGGATTCTAATTTTCAAAGGAAAACAATTAGAAAATCAAAAGAACAATATAAACAGTACCGTTTGAGAAGAGATAAACCTGGAGGTAAGTTTTGGGTAGCAACTTGTTACCATTGGCCAGCATTGGATAAAGATCTGAATTGGGCCGCTCCAAAACTGCCCCATATACCTTAATATCATCCTTGGTTAGTTGCTCTCTGTGAATAACTTAATCCCATTGATTCTTGGATGAACTTTTTGCCAATATTACCTTTTAGTTCATCATTCAACTTTTAAGGAAATGAGGATATTTAAAAAGTTTACAGGAAATGGAAACATATTATTCTTCTTATCTTGGACCTTTTTCATTCTACTTCTTTAATAAGTACCAATTATAGAGACTGTAATAGCCTTAGTTGTTCAAATGTCTATTGATTTGGCGTTAGTTCCACTACTACTGAGAAAATATACATAATCGACATATCATATGGAAATTTACTGTGCTTCCGGCACTATTATCATCACTTTCTTGACTTAAATATTAAAAGACAATTCACATACTATTCGAAAAACTAAACATCAAAAGATTATTGTACTTGTAGGAAAATTAATGTATGTTTATGAGATAAAACATATAAATGTACTTGAACTGTTCGGCAGATTGTTTGTTTTCTTCCAGGAATGCAATAGAAGTTTATTAAGAGCTTTAAAGAGAATAGACAAAATAAGCGATCATAAAATAACTCATACAAATAATTATTGTTCCAGTTTTTACGACGTTGTCCTGGCTAAGTGCAGACCAAAACGCATCTAGTAAAAAGAAAGGAAAACACAAATTCAGTCACTTAATAGAAAGAGAGTGGCCTAACTACATAATTGCCAAGTAAATACGAACTGAAGCCTTTGGATTGTCCTTTTCATCGTTAACTACTTCCCTAGTCATGAAATCCTTTAGGAAATGGCGCCAGCACTTGTTCTGAGTATCTGTGCAGCAGTTGCCTTCCCTTCTACCTGTGAATAACTCGTTGCGGACTCCCTGTGCAAATAAATAAGTAAATGATCAGCGGAATTTTAATTTAAAACCTAAATAGAAATTGGAAAACCAAAAAGTTATATGCTTGAGAACACATTGAAAGTGCAAGAGCAGTAAAACTAGCTGGCATTGATAGAGTCATTTCATTTGGACGAGACATCCAAAGAAAGTTATCAATGATATATTTCAGCAAGCATCCATGGGATTCCTGTGGAACTTTGAGCCTTATGTCTAGCTTTAAGTGTTGGATATGAGGTAGCAATTGTGTTGGAGATCAACCAGTTGGTATGCTCCACAATCTATGTCCTCGCTGTTTGCTCAGTTTAGGAAAAACTTGTCTTCATCATTCATGTATGGTAAGAAGATGGCTAGTCAGTAAGATGTAAATAAATGTGATATATTAAAAGATCTAAAGGATATTCATGTACCTGATCACGAATGATTAAGGCCACTCCAACACGGTTGCTAAGCTTTTTAAGATGACTTCTCAATTGGAGGAACCAAGCTCTATTGATCTTCTCAATTTGAGGAACCAAAGAAATGCATGTGTTGTTTAAAAACTTTGGACTATCACTTGGAGCTAAAGATGATCTAAATGTTTTACCGACGTATTGGAAAGAACATAAATTGGGAACTGAAACTACACTTTTTCTCGAATGATTATAATTATACAGCTTTGGGAACATTAAGGTTAATTTTCTGAGGGATGAACTCGAAATTTTGGACAATGTCTAGATGTCTCACAAGGGCCAAGGAGCAGAGTCTCAAGATGAGGAAAATCTGAACAGAAGTGTTCATTATCTAGACCAACAGGAAACATGGGACATTCCAAGTGAAATTCCCGCAACATTCTACAAGCACCACATTCATATTAACTGCAACTTTGCCGCTATTATAGTGAACAAAATGGAACACTTGTAAACTCGGGGCAATAACTTGTATGTCGGTAATAGAAGGATAAGAACCCAACAACTGCACATAAAGCTTCTTCAAACGATCTAATTTAGGTAATGCCTACAGACTTTAGCGACCTGCAATTCATCAATCTCAATTCTCTAATATTAGGGCACTTACTAGTAAACTTTGATAGAGTTTCTCCACATAAATTGACGCGATCCAATTGTACTTCTTGCAAAGAAGCAAATTTTGCTTCACCATGAAACAAATGTTCACCAAGTCCACATCGAGTTAGATGAAGAACTGTGAGGCATGTTGACTGAAAAATATACGGAATCGAGAAATAAAATACCAAAACTCAAATACACCTCATGGAAATCATTTCCGTCCATCAATCTCATTAGATCGTCGACATTCTCATGATACTTAAATTGAACACGCAATACCCTTTTCTCAGCCTTGTTTAATTCATCGAGAAGTCTCGAGAGAAGAGCGGATCCAGTCCAAGAACTTGTTATGTGATTCTCGGATAACGGCAGCCGGTGTAGTTGGAGTATTTTCAAAGAAAAGGGATTCGTCAAAGTCGAGAGGGAAGTATGAAGGTGTGTTAAGATGCCATTTCTTGAAACAAGCCGACATTAAACAGGTCTTGGAGATCTAAGTAGCAAAATATCGAATGGAGAACATGATCCGGCAATCCCAACGTTGGATCCGCCGAATTAGTATGAGTAATTCTTGGTTTTTTAACAATTTGTTCAACGGATTGAGACATGGGCAGAGCTCAGCTCATGGCGAGGCCTGGGAAACATAGATCAAAACCTTAATTATAACTCCTAACTCCTGCCATGCCCTGGGTCCAGAACCAGACGAGAGAAAAAAACATATCATACATTATGTTTGATTTTACGTTTAAAATAACTCTCATAACTTAGGGATTGTTTGGTACAGAGAACAAGTTATTCCGGATAAGATTAAACGTTTAAATTAAATATATATTTAAATTTAAATTATATATCTAATATATTTAAATATAAATAAAAATACATTTTAATATTAAAAATAAAGATATTAATTATACGAATCCAAATTTAAAATATTATATATTTATTCAAATTTAAATATTTTTATTTTTTTTATTTTTTTTATTTTTTTTATTTTTTTTATTTTTTTTGAAAAAATTAATTTAAAATTATTTTTATTAATTATTTGAGAGAAATAATAATTTCAAATAATTATATTAAATAATATTATTAATTGTTGAATATTATTTTAATTGTTGTTTGATAGATTGAAATTGAATTGATAATTGAGGTTTTTTTATTTATTTTAAAATAAACCATAAATATTTATGTAAAACGTCACGATTATATATGTAAAAGAATGATGACTGACACGCTTGACATCTTAATTTGCAGCGTGTATTGATCCCCGCCGCCGCCGCCCATTCCCAGAAAACTACGTCGACTTCTTCATTACTTATTCTTTTCTTCTTCTTTTTTTCATTCTTTTAATGGTCCCTTCGGGGACATACTTGTGAAATTTATGTTTGAGATCTGATCATGTTATGGTGGCAAAAATGGAAATAAAAGGTGAATGCAGCGGAAATAAATAAAATATTATTATTTTTTTTGTTTTTTTAATTATTTGTTTGTTTATTAAATTTTTGTATTTGTTGTTTTTTATTTTGAATTTTAATAGTTCAATGCTATTAAATTTTTCAAAAAAATTATTAAATAGAAATAATTGTATTATACTTTTAAACTATATGATTTTTATAATTAATTTTTTACACCAGACATTAATTGATAAGCTAAGAACAATATGAATCAATCTTAGGTCAAAATATAGTGATAGTATAAAAAAAATCTTTATATAATATTGAAAGAGCACAATATTTTGCAAAAAATAATTATAATAATAATTAGTTATCGTAAATACTACTCTAATTTCACTAATTTGATATTGAAATATAATCATATTGATATTTTGGTAATTGCATGAAACTCTCACATATAAATGTAAAGAAAATTTTACGTAATATAAAAACATTCAATTTTTTTACTCAGAGCAAAATAATCATTCCATACATCAAATTAGAAAGTAAGTTCCAACAATTGAACTATCTGCCCACCTCCCAACCCCTACATAACCTAAATTCTAAAACAAATGATATATAAACTAAATAAAATAGGCTCCGAATAATGAAACCACAAACACAAATTTGGAGAAGCCCACTGAGTTGCACCACTAGTAGCAGGCCCAGAAGTCTGGTCTGCAACTTGAGGTGGCCTTGCTGGTTCCAATACTTTGATAATCATTTTGTGGTCTCCTTCTCACAATGGCCCGATACTCCACTAATGAAGAACAGGCCGGGTCGGTCCAATCTGGAATATGGATTCTCCATTGTTGGCGAAAAATCGATGCACCGACTTGCACTTCTCGTAATCTTCTTGAGTCACCGCCAACACCGAGTCTCTTTTGTACTCGAATACTACGCATAAACACACATCGATTTAATTTATATACATTAATAATATAATTATATTTAAATAATTATAACTCTAAAATTAACTATTTTACGGGAAAAAATATCTTGATACAAAGTGGAGTACGATTTTTTAACTAAGTTGAACATTGGACTAGGAGTCTAACGCACAAGTACAATTAATTGTTTAAAAATTTCGTTAAAGAATATTCAGTGTTACTTTATATATATATGATGATGTAGATTGTCGACAATTACAATTAGGGTTTTATTAATCATCCTTCGATTCTGATGATACCACTTCACATAATGAGGTGTATCCGCTTGACCAGCCTTGGAACTTGTGCACTAAGATAAGATAGGTACGACAAGAGTGAGTGTCAGTTTGACGCAGAACACCTCCACCTCCCATCTTGAGTGCTGCGAGTTTGAGTTACCAAGAGAATAAAGAGGGATGAAAGCTCCTGTGTAAGTAGGGGTTAAAAAAAAAAAGGTAAGAAAACACCGGTCATTATAGTACCACTGACTAAAAATCTTAAATGTCTCTACGGGGTACTAAGCATATTAGTTAAGTATAATAATAATAATACCGATAAGATAAATAAAGATGCACTTACTTAAGGTGTCATTAACCTTGAACCTATTTTTGGCAGCCCACTCATTGTATATTTGATCATCTTTCTCTTGAGGGATGATCCATCCTTTGTCACCACCAACAGAGAACTCAGTGGAAAAAGCAGGCAATAAATGAAGTGAAAAGAAGAAGACCAAGTAGAGAAAAGTTTTGGAGGAAGTCATGATGAAGAAAATGTATATATATTTTTTTTGGACTAGAAAAGAAAAGGGGAGTACTTGTATATGCTTTACTTGTGAATTGTGAAATGATAAGAGAATTGTGGCTCGTTTGATTGTTTAAAAAGGAGAAGTTGTTTGGGAATTGGTCATGTTTTTGAGTTTTTGGGGAGAATTTTGGGGTGCATGCCTTGTGGAATTAGTTGAGGGAAATTAAGTTCTTCATTTGACTCGGTATTACTGTGTTTTAAACGTCAATTCAAGTAATTGGCGGGAAAAAATGCAAGTGATCATTATCTAGGTTATTCATAAAATTGGGGAGATACGTCTTTTTCGAGTTTGGCTAGTAAAAAAAAAAAAATTATTTTATTTATAATTGGCCAAATATATTATTTTAAATTTGACTTTATTTTTCATTTTGGCACCTCAACTAAGCCTTATTCCATTTAAACACAAAGTACTAATTTTTATATTTTTATTTATATTCTTCAATTGTAATTTTACATTTTAAATAATTTAAAAAAACAAAAAAAACCAAAATAAATAAAAAATTAATTTTAATTAAATTACATGTTTTTTTTGTTTTTTTAATATTTTAAATATTCAATTAAATAATACAATATATTTTTTTTATATCATCCAACTCATCTGCTTTAACTCAAACACCCTACTTTCTAATTTTTAAATCCCGCATCAATAAGAGTAAACAAATCATTCTTCACATGGGTAAAAAAAAAATTCAATTTATTATTAATAAACTACTAAAAACATTAAAATTCAAATGTAATTTAGTCGGGTCATGCCAATGATTTTTTTAAAAGAAAACCGCCAGACATTAAAAATTCGCATATGTTCCGATTATTTTTTTTCCGCAAAAATGAGCAAATAAACTCTAAAAATATTATTTCAAAATAAATCGATGGATGTCCGTCAATTCTTATTTATTTTTACGAAAATTAATGAACGTCCGTCGATTTTTAAAATATAAAATTACAATTGAAGTGTATAAATAAAAATAATAAAAATATAAAAACTAGTAGTTTGTATTTAAATGAAACATAAAAAATAAAGTCAAAGGATTAAAATGAAATAAAAACTCTTTCAAATAAAAATAAAGTCAAATTTAAAAGGCCGTATATATTTGCCTCTTATAATTTTATGCAGTGAGCTAGAAGTAGTGGGGCTTGTTTGCACTTGGAAAATCTTTTAAACAACAATTGTTTTTTCATAGTTCTATATGTAATTTGTCCAATAAAAACGGTTCCTAATTTTTCTATCCCAACAGCAATAATAACAAACACAAATCATTTATATATATGTTTATCTTCTAGTAAGCATCTCATTATATGCCTACTAAACACGAATACGAATTCAATTATAAAATTTCATATAATCCTTCAAGTTAATATAGAATAATATATGAATTTTGATTAAATATTTATTAATTTTTAATATAAATAAAGCTTAGAAGCCTCGTGAACTAACACCGTAACGGCTTGGAACTGTTCCTTGAATCTAAACAAATATTCCAATAGTAGGGAAAATATATTTGCTGGACACATTCAACAGTTCAAACTTTAAGGATTAATCATAAACACTGAAGTAACACATCGTGATTTTGGCACACCGAAATAATTGGAATCAGTTTAAAATTGAATGACCTACTAACTTGTGACCGTTTGGTTAGAGGAGTAGAGAGTTATGTTAGCATAAAATTTGGATCATTGTGATTTGTGAATTTGTGGGTATTAGCTCTCTTGAATTTTTGATGATAATCCTGATTTTGAACCCAAAAACCCATTATAATCATGAAATTTTATGTTTTTCTTGTTAATGTTTCAGTTCTAATTTGAGCAACTAGAGGCGGCGAATCAAAGGTCATGTGAGCCATAGAAAATGTGAGTCGCAAAATAAAATTTCTAAGGCAAGCTTATCGCCCAAACTTTTATGTTAATTGAAATGGAAATAATAAATGTACTGGATGAAGATTATGCTAATTTTATTACCTCTTGTATGTAAATAAATAAAGAAGACTGAAATGTAATTCAATAAAAGTGAAGGGGCTTATTTTATTTAGTCGTTTTGTTTTGGTTACTGAAACCAAGTAGGAAAGGGTTTTTTGCTCAAAGTTTTAAAGGTTTCCCTTTCAGAATGAATAATGCAGGTGTTGGTGTAGATCCAGTGCGTTACGATCAGGGTTTCAGTTCCGATCCCATGGCCGACCTCTTCTGCATGTCTCAAACAATTGAACAAATCATTAAAAACCAAAAATTCTCGTACCACTCCGGACGATCCAACGCCATGACATTGCCCCATCATATTCTTTCATTCCATATTTTCCTACCTTACATCTCAAGATCTAGCCTACGCCCGCCTGCTTCCAAAAATTGGCATCGTAACACACCATCTTACTTCGCCTCAACCGACCAATCCCTTTTCTTTAAAAAAATATTCCCAACTGCCATCATACAAAGTCAATTCCGTAACAAGTATACGGATGTTCATTCTTGTCTCGGCACTTAAAAGTAAGTTAAACAAGGCCGAAAACGTATATTGCGTATTTATTATGATGAGAATATCAATGAAATAACATTGATAGACGGAAATAATTTCCACAGTGTATTTGAGATTTAAAGATTCATTGGACTACTTGCTGCATATGTTTCATCAACATGCTTTACTCTTCTTCATCTAAATCGCTGCAGTATTCAACCACATATTTTCCATGGTGAAGAAAATTTAACTCTTGCAAGAGTTGAAATTGGATAGCATTATGTTATTTGGAGAAACTCTATCGCTTTTATCAAGTGCCTCTAATATTAGAAAATTGAGTTTGTGAATTGCATGTTTCTTAGGTCTATAGTGTTCCCTACTAAATTAGATCGTTTGAAGAAGCTTTATGTGGAGTTGATGAATTCTTGTTTTTCTATTACCAAAGTACAAGTTATTGCACCGAGTTTGCCGTTCCAAATTTGTTTATCGGGGATCAAAGCCATGTTGCTGTAAACATGGATATTCGTGCTTGTAGAATGCTGCGGAATTTCACCTGATTGTTTGAAATTTCCTATTGGTCTTGATCCTCAGAATTTCTGTTCAGATTTTCCTCGTCTCGAAACTTTGTTAATGGGCCTCAGAGGCATCAAACACCACAAAATTTCAAGTCCATCCCTTGAAAATTGATCTTATTCTTCACGCGGATGTATGAACATCATGTAGTTTCCGCTCCCACTTATGTACTTATGAATATGTAGGCACAACATTCAAACCATTTTTAAATCCAAGTGCAGCACCAAATCTCTTAGAGACCAGGATTGGACTAGCATATAATGTGGAGAAGATCAATAGAGCTTGGTTCCTCAAATTGAGAACTCGTCTTCAACATTTTAGCAACAATATTCTACTTACCTTGTGCATTCGTGATGAAAAGGTACATGAACAACACCCTTTAAATCTTTTTACTCCCTCCATTCACTTTATGTTGGAAAACCATAGTAAATATATTATAAGTTATAGTTCTTCTCGGGATTAAAGAAAATATTAATCAGCATAATTCGTTCGTTTTTATTTCCATCACATATTTATATACTAATGAGTCTTTTTCTTAAATATGCATGAATGAGGAAGACAAATTCTTCTTCTCTAGGCAAAGGTGGAAATCTATGGCTAAATTAATTGGACGAGCTTCAACACTCCATTACATCATATCAAACATGTATTGCTGGATATGAACAAGTCACTCTCAACATGAATATTTGATGAAATATATAATTGATAGCTTATTTTGGATGTCTCATCCAAACACATTGACTCTATTGATACCCTGTAAATTTGTTGCACTGGCAAATGTAATTATGTTCTCAATCTTGATTTTTTTTTTTCCTAATTTCTTTGTGATTCTAAAATATTTACTCTTAATATTTTATTTTATTTTGCTAATTTTGTACAGGAAGTTCATGAGGAATTGAAAAGCAGAAAAGAAGTTGAAACTGTTGTTCTTGTACTATGGACAAGTGTTGGAGCCATTTTCTAAAAGAATTCGAAGTTCATGAGAAAAAGAGTAGTGAAAAGGACAAGTTGAAGTTTGTTTTCAAATTTACTTGGCAATTGATCTGCTAGTTAGGTCAAGTTCCTCTTCTTTATGGGCCTAGGGAAGGTAAGTAAGATAGGGAGAGTATTCAATTCTTTTTTTCAAAATTCATGAGGTGTTTTAATCTAATTGTGTTTTTTTGCTTCTCCAAATGGCTTTTAATAAGCTGTTATTTGCATTCACTGATCAGGGCAAAGTTTGAATGATTTTTTGAAAGACAAACAAAAATTAAGTGACTCTGGTGGCCTCTCATTCAGCTGCTACATCATATTCAAAATTTATAGTTTGGTACCAAAATAAGTAAATGGAATTGTTGATATATAATAATTATAATATTGGGATTATTTTTATCAAGATTGATTTATCGCGTTAAAAATTGGGAGCATAATGTGTATTTTGTGTGGTTTAAAAACTCTAAAAATTATTTTTATAATTATACTTCAAATTTTGTATAAAGAAATTTAGGAAAAGGGATTGAAGGGTAGTCTAGTCAATTAGAAGTCTTATTTAGGAATGGTTATCCCGGGATTAGTTTTCCATTTGTTTCGTTGGTATAAAATAATACATCATAAGGCTTATGTTAATTCACGTATTGTTTGACTGAAAGAACCAAACGATGATACCTGACTAATACTACAAGGACTATTCTAATTAACGCAGCCTACCAAATGAGCCCGAGCTTGTTTGGCAAGAGGATAAGAGATAAATAGTTTCTCAAATTAATTTTTAATGCCTTTATCTAACGCTTGATTTGAATGAAATCTCGTATCAACTTATTTTGAGATTATATCATATTTTTATCCCACATTAATATTAAAATATAATAACAATTCCAAAATAATTTATTCTAAAATAATTTATTTTCCAATGAAACGATCGCTTAATGCTACATAAGGCTCAAATATCAACAGGAATATTTGATGAGACATATAATTGATAGCTTATTACTTTATATTTTCATCCCAAGACTGAGACTCTATCAATATCTTCTATTTTTACTGCACTGGAACATGTAATGTTCTCTAGTACGATATATATTTAATTTATTGTTTTTTTTTCCTTTTCATATTTACTTAGTACCAATTCTTTAGTGGTAAAATAAAATGAATTAAAAATTTTGAAATTTCAGATTTAAATTTCAGCATAGATAAGAATATTAGGTCTTTTTTTTTTATTTATCCTAACATCGATGGGATGAATGGCTAAGGAGCACTGGCATCGATGAGCATTTACGTTCATAAAATTAAACGTAAGTTGGTCCAAACATCACAATTATAAATCGAAAGAACAAAATTGATCTTATATTTCCGATTGTGAATCTCAATATACATATTTAATTTTATGATCCTGCATATATACAACTTTATGAGTCAGTTATCACTATTTTTGTCTTCTTTTTTTTTTTATTATCTTCAAATAGATCTTATAATAAACTTTTATTACATTGACAATTTGATATCGCCCGAAAGAATACAATCTTCAAACGCTTTAAATATCTTATAAATTAATTAAAGTGCACGCATGATCACTCAAATATCAAGATATATATATATTAAAAATGCGAAGACGCTAAACGCTGACAACTTTGCCCTTTATTAAAAGACATCGTAATAGATAAAATTGTTATTTATTATTTTTATAATTATTTAAAATTATTATATTTAATTATTTTATTAGATTCTCTATTTATGAATAACTTTATTTAAAGTGTAAACCTTATTTTAAAAAAAAAAATTGCTTCGACCAAAAGTTTTTTCCCTTTTTCGAAGATGGCCAATTTTTACAGAAGTCCCTTCTTCTTTCTTTTTCCCTTTCAATGTAGCTAATTTTTACTTCTTTTTTTTTATAAAAAAATCTTATTTTTTATAGTCGCGGTTTTTATTTTTCTTTTGATAGTCATAATTTTTTATTTTTTTTAGTTTTTTTATATTTTTTATATTGTTTGTTTTTTGTTTTTGGGGTTTTTTTTTTTTTATAATATATTTTTTTCAATCTATTTTTATAAAGGATTTATAATTACACAATTTAATTCATCAACACTTTATATCAATACTTTGATTCAATCTCCAACTTTGTATATTTTCGTGTTAATCTAGTTTTTTTATGTTGTGATATTATGTGATTTAAAATTTGTGTTATTTGTGGATCGACATTCTTCTTCATCTAATCATACATTCATCACAATCTCTTCCTTTAGGAACTTCTTATCAATGGAATTTTTTAATTCTAATTTAATTTTAAATTATAAATTATTAGAATTATAACTCTTGCGCATAATTTATTTTATAATCTTGCAACGAATCAAAGACTTCATGAACGAAATTGCCAAGACTAATAACCTAAGGCGATACAATTCCCTTATCGATAATCAAAGTTTTAAAGTAAATTAGAGTTGGATCGGTAAAAGAGTATAAAAAAGGATTAAAGGCCAAGGCATACCTCGAACGACTATAATATTGGGCTTGAGCAAGCAGAATAATTCATTTTCATTATTTTCTATATTTATATTTTATATTTTTACATATATGTTTGAGTTCCTATCTATTCTTATTATATTTTATATTTATATATATTTTGTTTAACCATTAAAATTTACACAGACACAAATTGTCATTTACTATTTTTTAAAAATAGTTATCATTTAATTATTATCCTAAAATTTAGGATCTTTAAATTAATTAAAATTAATATTTTTATGTTTTTTTTGTGTTTTGCATGATTTTAAGAACTAATATAAGTCATATTACCGTACTACGTGTAATTTTTTAAAATTTTTAAAAAACCAATTTTGAAATGGTTTCCATAAAATAAATATAAAATTAAATATTTAATTTTAATATGAATGCTGACGCCACTATTAGGTCTTCTTTTTTATTTGTACTATCATATATCAATTTGGTAAGAAAATACTATTATTTTTGAATTTTTTTTTGTGTACTATATAGTAATAATTGTTGTTAAAAGAATACTAAAATTAATGCGACGTTATTTATTGGGATTCTTTTCTGTCAATTTATTAGGAGAATTCTAAATCTAATAATAAAGAATCGTGATCTTTTTTTTATACTATTTTCGGTAAGTTTGGATTTATCAAAAAAAAAGGTTATTTTGTATTCATACTTAGTTGATTTTAAATTTTAAAATTTTTAATTTTAATTAAATTACATGTTTTTTTTGTTTTTTTAATTTTTTCTTTTGCTAAAATTATTATTTACTATTTTCCTCAAATATTTATCATATAATTATTAATTAAACCTTCATTTGTTTGTAAGAGGTAAGAACTTTTAATATTTAGTTTTTAAAATTGACAAATTATTTTTTCTTAAATCTTTCTTATTTGAACTATATTGTATCATTTAAAACTTTAAAATTAATTAAGTTTTAAAAAGATATTGAAAATTGTAAACTTAATTAGTTATTTATTTATTAAATTGAGCTAAATCATCTCATAAAGGATAAAATGAAAAGTTTAAAATTGGTTATAATTAAAATTTAAAGTACAAAAGTCTCATAGAAAAATATCATTCACCTTTTTGCGCTTTTAAAAAAATAGAGTCTGGCACTTGAAAAATATAGCTATTTAATAATTTTCTAATATTTAAAAAGGAATTATATATATGACATTATAAATTATGAATTTAAAAAACTATTAATACCTTATTTGAAATATATATAAAAAATATTAATATTTAAAAATTTAAAAGTGAATAAGATTTTATCTTTTAAGAAATACTTACACGTAGAATAAAATACTTATAATGCAAATCAATCTTGTATTCAAGACTTCTGAAAATATAATTTGAAAAAAAAAAGGCAGCTCGGTGCACAAAGAAATCCGTGTTAACAAGATCCGGAGAAGGATCACACTCAAGTTATGTGATATAAACAGTATACTCTTTGCAAATATTAATGATTGTTTCCACTAATTTTGATAAGCCTTTCTTGACTTGGACGACCAATTACTAATAAATAAATGCATTTGTGATATGATATCACTTTATTAGTATCAAAATAAAGCAGTAATAACTTACTATACAATTTCGTAAGTGCTAATTGTTTAAACTAATAATTTATACTATATGTTCTATTCTACTATACAACTTTATATTACATATGTCTTCGTAATGCCAATATTTATATTAAATATTAATATGTCAATAGTGTAGTAATAAAAATTTTGTAATAACTAACATGAAAAAAAAATAAAAATAAAAAATAAATAAATAAATAAATAT
>JACEIK010000145.1:428919-444492 GCA_018107945.1 Datura stramonium | reverse complement strand
GTAGTTGAAATTGTGAAATATTGACTTATTAGTATAAAAGAAACATCCATATTTTTGTAAAATATGTTTATGGATTAGTGGAAGTCTGTTTAAGAAGTAATAATATTAAAGCTAACAAAGTAACAAGTTTGGAAATTGGATAAGAATGTTGATAATGACATATTAGAAAAAAGAAAATAAATATTTTAAACATTTTAATCTTTTTAGGAAATTAATATATGGAATTCAATATCATGAGAATAAGAAGTTTAATTCTAGGTAGGATTTATCTGGTAGGTGGAAGGACATTTTGAGCCATTTTTAATACGTTACAAGCATTTTTGATCCAATAGTTAGAAGAGAGTGTAAAATTTGATTCAATAGAAGGAATAGGATATTTTGAACCATTTCTAATACATAAAGTGCATTTTTGACCCTTTTCTAATAAAAGAAACGCTAGAAAAATTGCCGACGATTTTGTATACATTGAGAAGCCGGGCATGCGAGGTAAAGAAAAAAGAAGAAAAAAAAAATATTATACACTCTCTCAACCACCTAAGCACTCAAATAAATAATAATGTCGTCTCAAAAAAGTTAAAAAAGATAAAAAAGTACTCACAAAAATGTGGAATTTTCATAAATGACTACATCTTAGGCCTTATTAATAATTTGTAGCTATAGCTTAGGCATTTACCATTTGTAGCAAGTGTTTGAGGTTTGAGGTAATATTCATACGTGTATTTAGGTTGTATCAACGAATACAGTCCTCATTGAGAGGCTTAAGATGTGCGATACAATTTTAAAAAAAAAAGGGAAACGCAATAAATCATCCAAATATCACGCATCAAAAGATACAGGGGTGTGTATACAAGGATACAAATAACAAAAAATTACAGGGGATTGTATTTATTCATTCTTGTTTCGCTTGTATTCATTTGCTCTAATTTCACTTATATTCATCCACTCTACTGTATTAATTGTTGTCAGTTTGTATCACTTGTGTTCATCCGCTTTAATGGCGGTATCAACACATACAATCTTGATGGATACAATCACAGTAGATTGTATGCTTTCACTTAATTTTGATTGGTACACTCGAGGCGAAATACAGAAATACAAAGGTATATATAAGGATACAAAGAATAAAAATACATGGTACAATCAAGGTGAAATAAAAAAATACCGTGGTTGCCAAAAAATTCCTCCTTTAGAATATAAAAATACAAAAATACAACAAAGTTTTGAAAAAAGTTTCCAGTGCTGGAAAGTTTCTCCTTCCTCAGAATACAAAAATACAACCAAAATACAATATTCGATTTGATGTTGGAAAATTCCTCCTTCCAAAAAGAAGAAATCTCTACCGGGGAAGGTTGTAATCATCGAGTCACCCAAATATGAAAAACAAAAAAGGAGAAGAAATTCGAAAAGAGCTCTTCTTTTCCTCCCCTCAGGCTGGTCATCTCCGACGGTCCATCGGAGAAATGAGCCAGCCACGATGACGTAACCACCATGGCGTGTTCTAAGCTTCAGGCGACTTTCATATATGTTTGTTCGAGGCTCCAAGCTTTGAACAGAGCAGCAGTTGTCGGGTTTCAGATCTGTACTTTCATATTTATAAGGCTGGAGCAAGAGGAGGCGAAACGGTGGAGGAGGAAGGGACGGAGGCGGAGGTTGAGGCGGAGGTTGAATCGGAAGTGGTGGTGGAGGAGAAAGGGATGGAGGCGGAGGTTGAATAGGAAGTGGTGGTGGAGGAAAAGGGATGGGGTGTGACGAGAGTTGGAAAGAAACAAAATATAAGGAATTGAGATTTTGCTATGAAATTAAAAGAGTAGCTCTAGTTTGTAATTATTTCAAAGTATAGATATGTATGGTAAAAATAGGGTATAAGTTAGTCACACCATATAACTTATCCCACTAAATAAGATGAGTAACTGACATTTTGGTCAAAGCACAAGTTGTTATGTCTTTTCCAATAAACTAGTATATCATAACTTAATATTTTTACTATTATCATTCGCACAAGGATGGTGTTCAATGTTGATAAATAGTGAATTTAGTAATAAGATTACAAATTACATGAGGAAAAAGCAAAGCAAAGAAAAAAGGATAAAGAAAGAATATATACACAATCTATACCACCTAAGCACTTGAGCAGATAATTATTCCATTTCAAAAATATCTAGAAGGATAATAGAGTACTCACAAAAATAAAATATGTAACTGGCATATGGCCTAAGCACAAGGCTTTATGCCTTTTCTCGATAAATTAGTAAGTATATCATAACTTAAAATTTTACTATTACTATTCTCACAAGGATGAGTATTCAATGTTAATAATAGTGAGTTTTATATTAAGATTTCAAGTTACATAAAATCTAAATACAATTATTTGATTTTAGTAGGTGAATTTTATTCTCATATTCTGATTGAACATGTGGATTTTGAAGGTAATTGATACTATGCACATATTTGTCTTGTATTTTTATAGATGAGCATATTATGTAAATCTTGTAGGTAATTCAAAAGGTAATCGTCTTGTTTCTTATTAGAAGATAGTTTAAAATTTGAAAATTGAGACCATTACACTGTGAAAATAATCTATCGACCCGCATAATAATTGCCCACTACTAAAACTATGTGAAAAAGAATGAATCTAATTACTCTAATTAAAACAACTTCTTTTTACTCGAGTTTGATCAGTTTGTGGTACAAACTTTTCATGCATTTGTTTGAAAATTAAAAAAAAAAAATCATCTTTGACTTTCAAATACTTTTATACTATGATTCAGTATTTTAGAGTTTGCAGAAAATATTAAACTACTCTTTCAATAACTTAATGTCACAAAGAGTGCAAAAAAAATAATTATAAATTTAATTTCTAATATTAGTTTTGGGCCTGGGCTTAACACTAGCCAAATGCCACTAGTATGATAATATATAATCATCTGCGGGATATTGTCCTATCAATTCAAGAATTCAATTCAAGAATTCATTTCTAAATTATCTATCTCAATTGTACTAAAACTATTATTTTCTAAAGAGAAAGGAAGGGGGAAGCTAAGATCATGATATGAAAAGACATACTATATGAAAAATAACAAAATATCACTCTCTCTAGGTAAGAACTTTATCATAACATCGATTTCAAGCTTAGCGAGAATTTAACAATTGAAAAAAAAACGGAAAAATAAAATCCTCAATAAATAAAACAAGTCCCTTAGCACCCAAGGGTGTGGCCGTAAGTTGCTTGGACTCGGATGCGGGTGTCCGATACGGGTGCGGATCTAGAGGTCGGATCCTTCATGGTCTAAATTTTAAGATTCGGGGATACGGATCCATGTATGGATATGGGTGCGGGGATTCAGCTAAAAATAATTAATATCTAAAAATAGAGTTATAAAACCTAAATTATGAGATATTTTGTGGAAAACTTGAGGAGAAAATATTAAGCAAGAGAAGAATCTAGGAAGGAGATAAAAGAAAAAGGAGTGATATAGAAATTTCTATGTGCAAGGTATTTCATTTTCTTCAATTTTACCTTAGCTTTTGTTTTGATTACAAAAATCATTGAATCTGTTCGGAATTTCTCAGTCGATTTTGGTCAAAGTACCCATAATCGATTGACCAGATTGGGTACGGATCCCACACCCACACCCACACCCACACCCATGTCCTGTAGATACGGATGTGGCACAAAGTACGAGCAACTCAGGTGTGGCCTAGTGGTCAATGAAGTGGGTGAGAATCATAAGGTCTCAGGTTCAAACCTCAGCAGAGACAAAAAAACACTAGATGATTTCTTTACCTCTGTTTCTAGTGTTGGTGGACAAAGTTACTTGGTACCTATTGCTGGTGGGAGGTGGCAGGTATCCGTGGAATTAGTCGAGGTGCGTGCAAGCTGGCCCCGACATCACGATTTTCAAAAAAGCAAAAAGTAAATAAAACAAGTCCAAATATAATTTTCTAATTATTTAGTATTAAAAATTGTTGTAAAATTTGTGAAATCGAGTTTGAATTGATGCCTGTTTTTTTAAAAAAAACCATTGAGAAAAAACAAAAGAAAGGAAAAGGAAAATCCGAAATTCACGTGGGAAAGCACATATAATGTGCACTAGAAAACAGTAAAAAAAAAGAAAAGAGGACAATTAAAAGGGGAGGGAAAAACAATTCAGTGCAAAGATACAAATTATAATACAAAAAATGACACATGAAACAGGAAGGGGCTTCGTTTGGATTTTTCTTCCTCAATTGGATTGCTGTAATCTCTTCTCCTTTCTCCTCACTATAAATTCTTCCTTAACTATTCATTAGGGTTTTCTCTCAAACCACAATGGCAGCAGATGCTGAGAGAGAAAACCAGGCTAACATTGGTAGTCTGATCTCCTTGACATCTAAGTCTGAAGTTCGCTATGAGGGCTATCTTTTCTACCTGAATCCTCACGATTCCACCATTGGTCTTCGGCACGGTATAAACTTTTGCTCTCCTTTTCTCACTCTGTTACTACTTTTTGTTCCTTTTTTTGTTTTGCTATATCTGTGTGTTTTTATCGTTGCATTGATTATCTGTACTGATTCTTAGTAGTTTCGTGGTTCTATAGCCTCGATTTAGAGTTGTTTTTGTACAAATCCACACAGAAAGTCCTTCTCTCACTTGTGTCTCTAGTACTACTTTTTGTTCTTTTTTGGTTGAATTCATTCTTCATTTGGTTAACTGTACTGGTTCTTATTGGTTTTGAGGTTCTGTAGCGTTGATTTTGAGCTGTTTTTGTACAAAACCACACAGAAATAGTCCCTTTTTTTCTGTCTGTATGTTCTCCAGATTGGTAGCTCAGTAAACCGAAAATCCTCATGTTACCTGTTCAAATTAAAATGTTGATTGGGCTGTACTGTTTCTTAGTGGTTTCGTGGTTCTATAGCGTCGATTTTGAGTTGTTTTTGTACAGAACCACACAGAAATAGTCCTTCTCTCACTCTGGTTGTACTTTTTGTTCTTTGGTTTATCTGTATGTTTCTATAACATTGCATTGGTTACTTACCTGTACTGATTCTTAGTAGTTTTGTGGTTTTTGTAGTTCTCTAGTCTCAATTTTGAGTTGTTTTTGTACAAAACCACACAGAAATAATACTTCTCTTGTTTGTTTGGCATTCTGTAGTGATTCTAGTATGCATGTGTTTTTAAGAGTTTCTGGTGATCAACACCGACAAATTAGATCTTTTAGTGACCACTAGTATTACAAATATTATCAGTTATTGTATTTGTTTGTTCTATAATTGAAGTTCTGTTGGGAACATAGCCAAAGAAGGCAAAAAGATGTAGTTTATCCTAGAAAGAAGAATTGATCAGAATTTTTTGAAAGCATCTGACCGAAGATTCAATCATTTGGATGTGATTAAATAATGTTCAATCACATGACTGTTCAAGAAAAGAAAAAAAATCAATCACATGGTTTTCCAGATGGGGATGTATCTCATCTTATGTTGCTCGGACTCTCTAAAAATTGTTGCCGTACCCGTGTCAGATTCTCCAAAATGCACTAGTATTGGAGTATCCGACACGCACCTGTTGACATTTTTGAGGAGTCCGAGCAACATAGATCTCATCTAGGAAATAAAAATAGCAAAGAAAGTGTAGACAAGGAAAATTTAGGGAAATTGTAAGAAGCTTAAAATGGATAAAAGCTGCTAGCATTAATCAAGAAAAGAGAGAATACGAGGGAAAAGTTACCAGGAGTTCACCCTTGCATGAATAGCACTTCACAAAATAAAAGAAAGAAAAAGAGATTGAAGAAGAGTACAATGAGACTGGGTATGAATAGTGAAAGTTACATTGAACTTTTCTTTCACACTACTTCTTTAGGGCAAAAGCATAAAACCTAACAACACCAAGCAACATGCTAGAGAGGCCACTTAAATTAGTTAAGAATCTCCACAAATTCAATAATACCTTGGGAATTCACCAAATCAGGAAGCAAGAACCTTAGTAGGGATATTGGATTTTACCAAATGCTTATGCAACTGTATTTCAATAACATGGGTAACTTGAGACGCACACATGAAATAGGGGATCATAGTGTCTACGACCTGCACTTACTTATGGGTCAAGTTTGGTTATGTTTCTTATTTTTCTTTCGTCTTCTTCTTTTATTTAGAGTTAGTATCTTTTTTTTTTCAAAAAAAAAAAAATCTGTGATGTGTGAATTTGGAAGTGGTTATACCCATTTAAGGTTGTCACATAGATCAGAAGAATCATGTTTGACTTGAAAGAGTGACATATAATCTTACACTGTTGGTAACCTGGAGATTGTTAACTTTGTTTGAAGATACATTAGACCAGGATTTGCTGTATTATTCTAGACCAGCTTAGTGATTCTGCGCTTCTTCCTGTCCATATAATACACCAACTATTATTGGTATATACCTTGCTTTATGTTGAATTCCTTTTGCATAAGGTCTACTTGCTTACTTCCCTCTCATTTTGAGGAGTTGTGTTGAAGAGTCAAAGAATTCTTGTTTTGACCATGACTTGTTTCAAACTCATTCTTCTTTCAAATATTTTCAATTATTTAAGAAACAGATTTTAGTATTCTTTATTCAACTCTAAACCTGAACTTCCATTCTCAAATAATGAATGGATCAATGTTCGAAATTTACTTGTATTTTGTTATAGTTCCTCGTACTTTGGATCATACAGTTCATCTGTGATGGAGGGAATAGCGTTTACTAGAATTCTATTCCTAAAATAAGCTCTCTTAATGTAAAGTTCAAGACAAGTTGTATTCTCTGGTTACTTCTATTTATCTCTCAATATGTATCCTATGATTCATAGTTAACTAAGTCTATATTTTTTTGTGTGTGTGTTTATAAAGAAATTGTTAAGTTAACTGAGCTTATATTTACTAACGAACTATGCATTTCCCCTGGTCAGTTGATAAATCTAGGAAGTCCCTTTTTTGGATCTGTCAAAATCTAGGTAGTCCTGTTTGTTGTTTTTTATGCAAAGAAAAGTTCTAGGATGTAATGGTTTTTACATAGAGAAATACATATAAGTTTGCGTCAGAAGACCTTTTTATAGAGCTAGAAGTGAATGAAATGGCATGACGCTCTGATGCTGTTTACAATCATATGAAGCTTTTACATAATGAGACTTCCCATGATGGTAAAACTAGGCAATCCACGTATTGGTTATTGTATTAGTATATTTTCATACTTGGGGAATTATATCTCAATTTCCAAACTTCCAATAGATTGTTTCTTTCAACATTCAATTCAACCGTGAGACTGAAAAGCTAGTTGAGATTATGGTGGTATTGGCAGCGTCCAACCATGCAGATCTGATGGAAAGGCTTAGGGAACTTCTGTAGCCATCTGATCATTTTTACACCCTAAATTTCTATATGGTTCATGCATACACAGTCAAATTTGTATAGGTATAAGCGCGCCTACTGCCAAAATAAAGATTGCTTTGGTAGGTAAATGCTATATTCAGAAATAGACATAGTGTGACATATTGATTCCTGTTGACTGATTGGTGTGTCATTGCATCTCTGTCTAACTTGAGGTGCAGTATGGAAAGTGGGTCCTTCTGGATTTTTGTACTTCTAGTCTTCTGAGTAAGTGCATAAAAGGAAGAACTTTAGATTAAGTTTCTGAAGCTTTCAGTTGCTTTGAAGCTTGTCGTCAATATTGAAGCAGAATATGGTTAGAAAACAATAACTTCTCCAATTACTAATTGGAAATAAAGCTCTTTTTGTGTGAATGAAATTAACAAATTTTTTGCTGCAAGAGACTAAATAAAGAAAGCAAATCTTTTATTTACTGATCTCCATTTAGTAAAGTAATATGATGATTTTTCTGGTTCCTGGATTTTGTTTCTTGTTCATCTATTTTTATTAAATATGTCTAGTGTAATTGCTATTGACAGCAATTGAGTTGTTTTGCCAGCTTTATGTATCAATATGGTTGGAGGTGTAAAACACTCTTCTCATGTCGAATTTTTGCTTCATATCATATCACCTTTTGATGCATAATTAATCTGTATCTGGCTGCAGTGAGATCTTTTGGGACAGAAGAAAGGTGCAAGAGTATGCCGCTGATTTCTATGAGTGACAAAATCTACGACTACATATACTTCCGAGGCAGCGACTTAAAGGTGAGCTGTACTTCATCCTTTAGCTAGCTTGTCAACTAGATTTTTTGAGGTGAGTGAATTTAGGATGTTGTGAAGCGGTTCCCATGGTTCAAATTGACTTATTTATTTATTTATACCTTTTTGCTTTCTGTTACAATTAGAAGACCGTTTTTCAGTCTTCATCAGTCATTTGATCAGTTGCATAAAATTTGCTTTGAGGCGTAAAATTTGTTTTCTTTCAATGCTTTAAGATGGAAGTAGGTCGAGGATAGGGCTTGCCTTCTTGGTCGAAGAGCCCCTTTTTTACTAGAAATGATTATTACTAGCTTGAAAACAAATTTAGCCTATCTATCAGCTTGACGTTGAAGGTAACATGATTGGCATCTACCATATAGGGGTGACCCTAGGGGTCAGTGTCGTTAAAGGCAAGGCCTGAGGTGCACTTAAGTGGTGAAGTTAGGTGAAGTCCGCTTGGGTGCATTACTACATTCACCAAGGCCTAAAGCACCAAAATGATCTAGTAATTATGGAACATTATGAATGAATATAATTGATTAGGAATAACAAATGAGAAATTAAGTATAGGAAATCTACTTAGCAAAAACTTCAGGTCAGAACTTGGAACTCTAACATTGGTTCTAACCCTTAGATAGACCATCTATAGTCTCATACATACAACATAAATAACTATTTTATCCATCCTGAAAAGGAGATTTCTGAGACCTATAGCAGCCATTCAAGAGAGATTCCTCTTACTAAGTCCATTCTGTAGCAAGATATGTATACCTGAAATCGGAAAAAGAGGCCGGAGGTTCTCAGGTTTCTCTTCTTCTTTCTTTCTTTCAGAAGCCATGGTTACAAATGTTTCCTTTAGGGCTCCAAATAGTAAAAAAGAAGAGATCTTCCAGGTTGTTAAATCAAGTGCGTGCAGAAAATGGTATTGGAAGTTTGTGGCAGCCTGTGAGTGAAATTGGATGGTTTCTCATCAATCTTGGTGAACATCCTGCATATATTGTTTTATTGAATCTGCATACAATTTTGTTTCTGAAAGGAAGACGTGATTGAAAAGATATCCTTGCAATATTTGTGTGAAACTAATGGCTTGGAATGAGGAAGAAGTCCTGAGGAGGAAAAGATGGAAAGTTTATTTAATGTTGAAACATCAACTGAATAAACAATAGATCCATTTATGGACATTATAAATTTCTTTTTTTTTCTTCCGAAAACATGATCTTGTACTGAATCTCTCTTTTACTTTTGTCTTGAGTTGCCCCAGGATTTGAAGGTTATATCTTCTCCATCACCTCGAAGTGCATTGGTTGTTCCCGAAGATCCTGCAATAATGCAGGTATATTCATGTTATATGGATTAGTTTTTCTGATTACACCCTGGAGATTTGTCTAACCTTCTGCATGTAAAATTTTTGCAGTCTCATTTTCCTCACACCACAACTACAACTATGGCCTCAACATCTCATGGTGCTGCAAAAGTAGCAAATATTAGTACCAGTGCGCAACCTATCCTCCCTATTAGACCAATCCAGTTGAATCATCCCCGTGACCCATCAGCATCAAGTTCTACCTTTTGGGGCTCATCGCTCCCTCCTCCACCTGCGAATATCAGTAGGTTTGCTGTGCCTAATTATTGTCAAGGATTAGTTGGATCCTCAGGAGGAGTTCCTCATTTTCCTCCGCTGCCACAGAGTTTGCTGGCGTCATATCCCCCAGTTCAGCAGCAAGCACAACACCAGAATGTAAATACATCTGTTGCCGGAGAGTCTAGTTTTTCTAAAGATCATCGTCCCTTGCTGCTGCGTGGTAGTACTGCTTCCCCAAATACACTGCCTCCCTTGCTACCCACACCATCTGTTCAATCCAATCATGGGCAATTTGCTAAACTGGTGTCTAATATATCATCTATTCCAATGCCAAATAATGGGTCTAGTGCTCTTTCAAGTGTACCAATGGATCCTTGCCCAAAAATGGCATCTTCTTTGCCAGAAGTACTTAATGTGAATGCTACTCCAGGTCCAGTTACTAATGAATCAAGGTCAGCTGAGCTGACAGATGTATCTTTCAGGAAGCAGTCAAAACTATCTCCCATAAGAATTGAGGAGCAGTCAGGACTGAGGCAGTCTTCTCCATCTCAGTCACTGCAGACCACAGGTATCAATGCAAAGACTGCTCTAGCACCAGTAATGGAACCTCTGCCATCAGATAGCACTGAAGAAACCCTGGAGTCATTGCTGACACCCACAACTAAAACTGTATGTTCACTCTTTGTTCCCTCAGCTCCTAGTTTTTTCTTCCTCGTGATATGATTTGTCCATTTATAGTAAACAGTTGAGCTGATGTCACCCTTTTCCCTTTTCTAAAAACAAGGTTTCGTGGGTAAACCATATTTTGTTCCTTGTCATTGATCAGTTAAACCATAACCATTGCTGAATGCTGATTAGCAAACAACCAAGTTTATTCTTGCGGCTAGCAGTTACTTGTAAACTACATTTAAGTTTAAAAAAATGAAAGCAGCAAATATTAACCAAAATTGCTCTGGATGCTGTGAAATTCAATATGTAAGCATCTTCCGGCTTGACTTCCGTCGCATTTTAACACTTCAAAAACGTTAAGACCATTAGGTTAATGTACATGGTAAGCCATAAGCTGTTATGCAGTTGTGCTTCCTTCTCTCTTTCTTTCTTCTCCCTCTCTCCCTCTTATAATTGCTTGGATCACATTGTCCCAGAACAACACTAGTCATAATTCTTCTTCTTGTTTCTGTGCTTGACAATACCCTTTCTATTTTCTTTTTTCCCCCTTCTCCTTCTAGTTGCAGGGATCTACATTATCTCATCGTTATAAAGGTCAGTTTGCTCGGGGAAGAGATCAGGTAATTATCTCTTTTGTTTGCATTTTCATTTTAGCATACGTAGGTAGTGATGTGAGTCTTATGGATGTTTATTATGCATTCAGGTTCATCAAGGCCCTGCATTCACTTATCCTCGTTACAGAGGCTGTTCACAAGGAAGGGCAAATGTGGTAACATAACACACTTGTTTGACTTCTTTGAATTGCTAGTTTAAACTGGTGTTTTGGCCTGTTTCTTTGAATAGAGATGCCAACCTTTGGGTGGTGGCGAACTCCATCTCTGTCTTACTTCCCTTGGTGCCAAGCCAAGAAGAGAGTTCAAGTATTTCTGTGCTCTGAAGTGGCTTTTGCTTTTCTTGTAATTCATCAGGCAAATGGAGTTTCTTTATATACACATCAAAGCTCAAGCAATCATGCGGTGGGAAGTGGAAATGGGGTAAAGTTTATTAGGTTTTGAACATTCCATTTTTGTTACTGCCTGGGATACATGCATTTTGCTAAGATGTAGTGCACCAGCTTGGTGGGGCTGCTTTACTTCCTCATCAGAGGAAGAGGGTTAGTCCAGTTGGATATGTTCCTTCTCGTTTATTGTCATATTCTATTTCTTCAGATAATTGCCTCATCATTTTTCTTTTGTTTCTTTCTTTTAGTTTTATCCTTTTTGATGGTCATAGTTCTCAATTTGTCTTCTTATTATGCATATGACCTCCTCCCTTTCCTTGTACGGGCGGAGTGTTGGCCAGTCAATAACTCTTCACGCTCAGAAGATGAAACTGGCAGAGATGAGGATGTTGCGATGGATAGGCACACTAGGAGAGATAGGATTAGAAATCAGGGTGGGAGTCACTTTGGTGGAGGATAAGATGCAGAAAGCTAGATTGAGATGGTTCGGACATGTGAGGAGGAGATGCACGGATACCCCAATACAAATGTGTGAGAGGTTGACTATGAATGAGTTTGGGAGAGGTAGTGGTATACCGAAGAAGTATTAGGAAAACTGATTAGACAAGATATGTGCAGCTTCAGTTTACCTAGGACATGACCTTAGATAGGAAGTTGTGGAAAATATGAATTAGGGTAGAAGGTTAATAATAGGTAGGAGCGCAGTGTCTTGCTGTCAGTCCGTACTAGTAGTTATAGTATTACTCTTGTAGTTTCTAGTCTTTCGATTTCTGTTAATATTTGTTCTTTTATTTCGATTGTTGTATTATTTTGTTGTAGTATTATTTTGTTAATATTTGTTGTTTCTTGTACTTCTATTACTTTTTTTCCTGGACTGCTTTTTGACCCTTTTTTCCTTGAGCTGTGAGGGTCTATCAGAAGCAGCCTCTCTACATCTGAGGCAGGGGTAAGGTCCACGTACACTCTACCCTCCCTAGACCTCACTTTGTGGTGTTTCCTTGTTGGTTTGTTAACAATAGTCTCACATCTTTCCTGCAGATCTGTAAAAGCTAATTGCCTCATGTTTCTGTATAGTTGGGTTTGTTTATCCCCTCTAGACTCCTGGATTTCTTTCTGAATTCTGTCAGCTCCCTGACTATTAGCTAGCAATTTAAAGGAGAGGCCCTTTTGCTACTTCACTTTTGTAACTATTATGCATCTACTTGATGCCTGCTATAGAAATATTTACTTCATCAAGAAACATCTTTCCTCGGAATAACTTTTTTTTTCATATTCAGGATCCCCGTCTGATAAGAGGATTCAAGGAGGATTTTGATTTCGAGGCAATGAATGCAAAGTTCAATAAGGAAGAGGTTTGGGAGTTATTTAGGAAAAACAACAAAGCCAAAACAGATGAGGGAAATGAGGACAAAGAGACGGATGGTGATGATGTTAAAGGTAAAGCGAGAGAAGTACATGTAAAAGACGATAGCAAGGTAAGCTGGTGGAAATTCACACAAGTTGATTTATAAGTTGTCTAAGGTTCACTATCCACGCATGCTTTGTGCACGTGGTGTTTCTTGCTGGTTATATTTTAACTTCTATCTGTTCTGCAGCCTGCTTACTGTAAGGTTGACTTCTTTGATTCTCTTTCCTATTGTGCATCTGATTATGAATCTGCAAAAGAGACTCTCTCTGATCATGAATCTGCAATAGAGACTCTCTCTGATCATGAATCTGCAAAAGAGACTCTCTCTGAAGAAAGGAAAAATGATGCTGAGGTAAAGGCCTCATTCTTTGGCCGACGTCATTATAAATGCTTATCATTTTTCATTCCATTAACAGACTTGTTGATGTGTTCCCAGACATTTGGACTTGAGATCCCAATATTAGAACAGGATCATAGGCAGGGACCACACCGGGCTGGGGCATCTCAAGCCTCGTTTGGTGGCAGAGGACATGGCAATGTGGGAGGTGGTCGTGGTCGTGGAAGAACAGTTCGAGGTGGTCGAGGTCGTGGCAGAGCAGTTCGAGGCTGTGCCAATTAAAATGAGCTTCCATGTTGCTGCATGAGGATGGTGTTCAGATATAAAACCTTCCTTCAATATCCCAGTCGTGTGTTAATTTCTGGTTTCGTGCAATAATTATGGTCGAGAACTATTCAATTATGTAGGGCTTGGTTGATACTGTGGGCTTTTTATTAAGTTGTAGCAGTTATAGCTGCTTTAAACAAAGTGTTTGACCAACTTTGTTGACATTGTTGGATGGATGTTTTCTTTGAAATATGCTAAAAATGGATTGTTAGAATTGAGGTATTTTTTCAAAGTATTTCCCCTCATTAATTGACATAACACACTAATCTCTCTCTTGTGGTTTACCACATTAGACTCACCTTTCCATACAAATGAGGCAAAGCGTTGATAAAATTCTCTTTCAAAGTCGTGAACCAAACCACGACTAGATGATTGTGGTGTTTGAAATCTGCTACTTCTTACCTCCTATCAGCAGACAAATGTCGGGTGTTATCAAAATTTGAATAAATATGAAAAAATTACTTAATATTTGAATTTAACACCTCATTAATCTGATTAATTCATCACTAGATCACATCTTTAAATGTCAGAATTAAGTGATTTTCATGAAATTCTGCCATTCAATAACATGACTATGCCTAGCGGGCATAATTCATGTTATGCATCGTGAACTTCTGCCCTTCAATAACATGACTATGCCGACCAGACATAATTCATGTTATGCCTTATGAACTTTTGTCTTATGAAATTATTCCTTTGAGGCATAATTTGGGCAAATATTTATGCCTTGCAATTTTATTTTTTGATGTAGTCTTATGAACTTATGTCTTTAAGGCATAATTTGGGCAAAAAGTTATGTTTTGAGACTTTTTTTTCTGTTAAGGATATTTTGACCATTTTTTTGTCATTTAAAGTGCCAAAAAACACAAATTAAAGACTAAAAATTTAAAGGACAAAAATTTAAAACTACTCAATATAAAAACATTTATACGAATGACCCTTCATTATTTATTAATTCATTGTATATCCAATTGATATGAAAGAAACAAGAAGGATAACAAGGCCTAAAGACAAACTTTATTAGAGTCCTTAATAATTAAAAATCATGTTTACTAATACTATTCATGCTTTATTTCTTAAAATATTTAAATTCTAAGAAACTACAAAAACATTCTATGAAGTAAATTATAAAAAGAGTCATTTCTTTAAAAGAAATAGTTAAAAGTTAGAAAAATAGAAGTTGATTTTGTTCGACCTATTAAATTTAAAATATCCTTCCATACATTGAATAAGAAAAAAGAAAAGAGCTATTTTATTAATAATTTTTTAGGAAATTAATATATAGTTGAGAATAAGAAGTTTAATTCTAAGTCGAATTTGGTCCAATAAATATTTTTGAGTCATTTTTAATACATTAAAGCTATTTTTGATCCAATAAATTAAAAAAAAGCATTTTAAAATTATTTCTATAACGTTAAAAATATTTTTAATCTTTTTTTCAATTAAAAAAAATGCTAAAGATATCCTCGATGGTTTTTATATACGTTATGAATTTAAAAAAAAAATAACAAAAAAGAAGAATGGACGGAGAGAAAAAACTAGTGTTTCAAAAAAGTCCAAAATATATTGTTTCAAAAGAGTCCAAAATATAATAGAGTACTCACAAAACAAGATGTGTAACTGACATTTTCGCCTAACCACAAATCTTTATGCCTTTATATCATAACTTAAAATTTTATTATTATCCATTGGCACAAGGATGGTGTTCAATGTTATTGACTAGTGAATTTACATGAAGAAAAAATATATACACACTCTACACTATCTATGTATTAAGAGAGATAATAATTTCATTTTTTTAAAATCGAGACTCGAGATAAATAATAGAGTACTCATAAAAATAAAATGTGTAACTGATAATTTAGTCGAAGCATAAGGTTTTTTATGTCTTTTTCCAATAAATTAGTATATTATAACTTAAAATTTTACTATTACAAGTCGTGCAAAAATGAGTGTTCAGTGTTAATAATAGTGAATGTAATAATAAAATTACATATCGAAATGTAAGTGAATTTTTATTTTCATATTCTAATTAAACGTGTGGATTTTGAAGGGTAATTAGTAGAATGCACATATTCTACTTGTATTTTTATAGATGAGCATACTATCGTAAATTTTCTTTTAGATA
>JACEIK010000145.1:373898-392388 GCA_018107945.1 Datura stramonium | reverse complement strand
ATATATTATTTAAAAAATACTTTTTATTCACAATTTATTTTCTTGCTAAGATATACAGCACAGGACAAATCGGCTCAAATTGGCAGGGTATGATGAATTCAATAATTTCACGTTAAACTATGCCCATTATAATAGCGGGTCGAGTTCACCCGCCCATCACCACGTAAGTTAACAATAAAAAGACAATCGTACTGTTGATTCAATAAAATGCGACGCCGCCGTATTTTCTCCTGAAAGACGCAGGAATATGGCGGGAAAATATCAAAGGCTTTGCAATGTGATACAGTCCTAGGGTTCGTCGAAGCAAAAGACACTTCAGTTGAAGCGAATCAGTCGCATTCAAGATGCCGACTTACAAAATTAGGGGAATCGATGTCGATTTCCCTTACGAGGCTTACGATTGCCAGATTACTTATATGGAAAAAGTCATTCAGTCCCTTCAAAATGTATATGTCTTCTGTTATTCATTGGTTTTGAAAGATTAGGTTCTTGATAAAACTTTATCGTTAGCCCAAGTGTGTCTCCATGTCTGAATTCCTCTTTTTTTTTTCTTTCTTTTTCGTGCAGTCTTATATTATTCTTGTTTTACTTAATGAATACTTGTGATGCGGCAGAGATGTAATGCATTGCTTGAGAGTCCAACTGGGACAGGGAAGACCTTGTGTCTTCTTTGTGCCACATTGGCTTGGAGGAAGAGTTTGGGGGGTTTCTCAGTCCGGAAGAGTGCAAGAAGAGACCATATTACCAGTAGCCAGCAGTCAGATGAGCCTTCTCAATCTGAATCTTCAACATTACCGAGTATTGTATATGCATCACGCACGCATAGCCAAATCCGGCAAGTGGTGAAAGAGTTAAAGAGGACCAATTACAGGTAGAGTCAGATTGTGATTCCCTATTGAACATGTGGCATCAGCACTATGTTTTACTGTTGCTAGCATATTATTATATCTTTCAAATAGTGTCCTAGTTCAGTGGCAGCATGTTGTTAAAAGGATTCTTATTTGCAATACTTTCCATCTACATTTGCCATAAAGTATCTGACTGTCAATATAATGTGATGTATAGGCCCAAAATGGTAGTCTTAGGGTCTCGGGAACAACTGTGCATTCATGAAGAAGTGAGTCTGCTGCGGGGAAAAACACAGACAAATGCCTGCCATGCTCTTTGCAAAAAACGTAAAAAACGTTATTGTGCCCATTTTTCTCGAGTTGCAGGTATATTAAGCATATTTACTTGTACTCAAACTTTTCATGGTTAAGCTTGATACTTTTTTTGTTTATATTTTTGAATTATAAATGTTCCTTTGGTGCCGTTTATAGTTCAGTCCTCCTGCATCCCCTCTCCCTCATCCCCAGGTGTATTTTCTCCTACGGACGTTATTGTGCTCTTCATTTTATCAGAAAGTACATTTACCTGCATGATTTAGCTCAAATTTTAGGCTCTCTGTTTGCTGACTCACATCTCTTCTCGATCCCAACGGAATTATGTACATAGAAGATAAAAGATCACATATTGCATCCAAGGGTGTGGACTAATGGTCATTAAAGAGATTGGAAAGACCGTGGACACTAGGTTTAAATCCCAAGAGCAAAAAACATTAGGTGATTTCTTTTCATCTGCCTATGCCTAACCCTTGGTGGACATAATTAGCGATACCTTTGCCAGGTAATATGTATCTAGTGCATTAATCGAGATGCATGCAAACTAGCGTAGACACCACTGATATTGAAAAAAAAAGAATGAGAAAAAGAATTATAGACCAAATATTTGTTGATCTATTGATTTCTTGTCTTGAGGTCGCAAAAAATATTTTAAGCAATTCTTTTGAAAGCTAAAATTGGTTATGCACAGAGTGATGACTCTTCAATGTCTCTTGCATTTTATAATTTTAAATTACTTTTAAATTTTACGCTTATAAGACCACTTCATGCTTTAAGTTATTGGACAAAAAAATAAGCAAAGCTGCAAATTTACTTGGTGGAACACGTGGTACACATGATAGGGCTAGGAATTTATTTAGGTTTCTGGTTAATAAAGGTGTTGTATGTCAAGCACTTTTGATACTGAGAAAGTATGTATATCCAAATATATAATGATTGGACTTGTTGTTACCTCATATCTCCCATAATCTCCAACGCTGGACCAGATCCATATCTCCCATAATCTGTTTAGCATGAACAATGGTGGAGGGCACTAGTGTTCTGGATTTCCTTGATCCATTCTCAAGATCTCATTCCCCTGACCAACTGGTTCTCTTTGAAGTTAAGCACTACCCAATCTGGACTGATATCCATAAAATGAATCATTTCACTGTTTTCGGTTTCATTCAGCCAAAACATAATGGTACATTTTGTAATATGTAGTGCCCCTTATAAAAAAATGGTACATTATGTAGTGTCAAGAGAAATCTGTAAAAAGAAAAGACTCCTAAACTAGGGATCCAAAAATCTTACCTTATAGTAGAAATGTTTGAGAAAGAGGCACTCTACTATATACCCCTAAGCTAGCTTTGCATTCCTTTCTAGCACTTGTTTTGCCACCAAAAGTGAAGGAAAAATAGAAGAAATGATGAAGGTAAAAGTCTGGGGATAAAATGGGGAAGCCTTGAGCATGAAGCATCCTGTGTTCACGCATGGTCCGGGAAGGGCTGCACCTCGAGGGGGGTGATTTAGGCAGCCTACCCCGGAGCAAGCATCAGTTCAGGCTTGTGACTTTCTGTTGATCTAATACAAAAATATAAAAGGTGATTGTGTATCTAAGCTTATATCTTTCTTTTGTTTTCTTTTTGTCTTTACTGTGCTTGGTGAATTATGACTGTTCATGCTGTCTTATTATATGCAGAGTTCATGAAGATTAATCCTAGTCTCGGAGACGAGCCTATTGACATAGAGGATTTGGTCAATATTGGAAGAAGCAGTGGCCCGTGAGTTTCTTTTGAGCCTTGTCATTTCATGCTGAAAATATGACTGGACTCACTTCTGGTTCTTTTGTAGGTGCCCATATTATGTATCACGAGAACTTCACAAGACTGTGGATATATTATTTGCGCCTTACAATTATCTTATTGATCACGGTTACAGAAAATCTTTGAACATTCAGTGGTCAAACAGTATACTTATATTTGATGAAGCTCATAACTTGGTAAATTGCACCTTCAGCCGTTGCATCAGTATTTTCTTAGAATGCTCACCTATGCATTATGCTTCTGTTGTAATTCAAGATTCAATTCTAAATTTTTTGACGGTTTTCTGTTTTTGACCAGGAAAGCTTGTGTGCTGAGGCAGCCTCTTTTGACCTTTCTTCTGGCCTTCTGACAGCTTGCATCTCTGAAGCTAAAAATTGTATAGATCTTGCGATAGCAAGGAGGGAGATGTCAAGTGACAAATCATGTAATCCAGATAACTTTGCTATTCTCAGAGGTAAATTCATTAACTGTTGAATAAAATTATGATATATGCATGTCACGTGTTTTTATTCTTGGGAATTGAGATAGTTCATTGCCTTTAATTTGTTCAAGATGTGTCTGTAAGTGTCCGTTGCAATTTAGAGACTTTTCTCATTAGAGTTCAATCAAGTTGCCTATTAGGCTCTTACTTTGAATTTGTTGTGTTTGTTCCTCTCATTTTGTACTAAATTTACTTGTTCATCTCCTTTGTATCTGAGGTAGTATATGGGTGCCGCTGACTCTTTAATTGTGTGCATCTCATGCAGCACTTCTTTTGAAGCTTGAGAAAAAAATTGCCGAAGTGCCCATTGATTCAAAAGAGTTGGGTTTCACGAAGCCTGGGCCATACATTTACGAGTTTCTTGCTGATCTAAATATCACACAGAAAACTGCCAACATGCTCATTGATATAATTGAGGAAGCAACTGTACTTCTTGAAGAAGGTGAGTTCTTACTGCCTCGACCCTCTGAATGTAATATACCTTGTATTAGATCTACTTTGGAATGAAAGATTTGTTTGCGTCACTGTTAACTTGGCGGGAAGATTAATAACTTACTTTGCCTTAGTTTCATTCATTATAGATTTACAACAACAACAACAACATACCTAGAGTTGAGATTTGGTTATGAAGTTGGTTTTTTAGGGAAATATATAATGCTGTCTAAATTGTATTTGTTTGAGAAAGTGTGCTAAATGTTTATGATGTGCAAAACTAGAATTTTGGCAGAAGCTAAATGTACATTTTTGTATACCATGGTTTAACCCCTTTTTGTGCAATGAAATTCACTTACTAAAAAGAAAAAGGAAACGTGTTTCATGAAATGGAAGTGTGGCAGAAAAAATTTTGGGTTGTTTTAAGCTTTTGTAGCTAGGGGTGAATTTGATTTTTTTTTTTAAGCTTGTATGGTAGGGGTGAATAGTGTTTTATAGCTTCTCCATTTGAAATCACTGTATTCTTGCTCCTTTAATCAGATGCAAACACTACTGAAGATGGAAAAACAAACAAGTCAAAAAGCACGGTCTGCAGATTGGAAAGCATGGGTGACATTCTACAACAGATTTTCAGAAATGATGGGAACCCTCATGCCCAGTACTATCGTGTATGTTAGGAGATCATGTTGCCCTTTTTTCTTTGATTAGCAGGTTGAAGAATGATTTTGTTGGGGACTTACACGATTTTACTAAATCCTGATTCTCAGTCAGTTGTCTGATTGAAGTTGTTTCATATCTTATCAGGTTCATGTTCAGGAAGTTCAAGGAAGTGGCATAGATTCCCTTAAAGGTGGCCAAATATCTTTTTGGCTTAGTGCAAAAATAGCATCAGTTCTTGGGATACTTATGTCCTCCATAGTTTTTTGTTTTCTTAACCATTAACCCTCCTCCTTCCCCATCCATATTTTTAATCATTGATTTTGTGCTGCAGGCAAGGCATCTAGGACACTCAGTTGGTGGTGTTTCAATCCAGGTATTGCAATGGAGCAGTTCTCCAGATTAGATGTTGGATCTATCATTTTGACTTCTGGCACATTATCTCCGATGGATTCATTTGCTGAGGAATTGAAGTTGTGAGTCCAATTTATCCCAAAATGTTTTTACTTACATTTTTGTTCTGGCATAACTTCGGTTTCCTATCTCTTTTCTTTCTGCTGCTTGTAGAGATTTTCCAGTTCGTTTAGAGAACCCTCATGTTATATCAGATAATCAGATATGGGCCGGCGTTGTACCTGTGGGCCCTTCTGGTTATACATTCAACTCATCATATAGGACACGTGATTCTATTGAATACAAGCAAGAGCTTGGGAATGCCATTGGTATGTGGAATGTGATGCTGGAGTCTGGTGTATGCGTAACTGTGAAATACTGATGATTTTTCCGGATAATGTTTTTGATGGAGGTTATTCTTTCTGATTTTATGCTTCAGTCAATTTCGCTCGCGTGGTACCAGATGGACTTCTTGTCTTTTTTCCTTCATATTACATTTTGGATCAATGCATTGGCTGCTGGAAAACTTTGGTAAGGATCTTGATCATATGGAAACGGACATCTGGTTTGCATTGGTTTCTGTGAGCCTAATGTGGGCTATGAAAATTTTCAGGGGCATTCAAACTCAATTGATTCAAGCACAATATGGGAAAGGATATGCAAACACAAGCTGCCTGTTGTTGAACCGAGACAATCTTCTCTTTTTCCAATGGCAATTGAAGTACGCCATACAATTTAGTAACTTTTTCTTTTATCCATTCCGTGTCTGTATTTGACTCAGATTATTTTGGCCTAGACAGGACTATATGACCAAGTTAAAGGACAAATCAACATCTGGGGCTGTGTTTTTTGCAGTCTGTCGTGGAAAAGTAGGTTTCTGCTCTAGAAATGTTTCTTAACTACAGAATTATCTGTTTAGTTTTGAACGTTTAATACAAGCTCATGGTATTAGTGGGTAGCAGATGCTTCTGGAAGTCCTCCAACATAGTTTAACTAGTAATACTTTGACATGAATGTTCTATCTAGCCTTCATTTGCTGCTGCTTGAATCCCTAGGATGATTGTCTTTGGCAATATGCTATTATGATTCTTGGAGGGGTTCGTGGAAGGACCTTGAATTTGTACCCATTTGCTATTAAAGCTTTTGAGCTTGTACCTGCATATTGCTGCTTAAGTTTGATATTCAGTCTGGGTCTGATAGCTTCTAAGACAAATTTATGCTGGGTTATTAGTATGTGATGTAGATAACAGAGAACTAAAGGCTCGGTATAAATTTTTCTTATGGAGGTGTTCATGTCTTGTTTAAATTGAATGCTACAATTTTTACCGCAAATATTTTAAGCTAATATGGCTCCAAGGCGTTGGTTAAATTGTAAGGATGCAATGCATGAAGTATGGGTTAAGCTGTACATCACGAGTATGAATGCTGCCATTGACTTAAGCCTGACATTTAAATGGGAGCAGGGTAGAGGGGTGGGGCCATACTCCTCCAAGTTGCAAATCTCTAAGCACAATTGGGATTTGGCAAGCTAACTTACACGGGGTTGTCAGTTATAAAAAACGGAAAAAAGTTTAAGCGAATCTTGTGCTAGTATGATTTGATAACTGTAGCACTTTACTGGATGTCTGCTTCTTTTCTTAGAGTCATATTTCTATTAGGTAAGCCGTATTTCTGGCTTACCAGGGAAAGCCTACATTTTATCTAAAATATAGAAGAGGAAAGCCTAAATGACCAACATATCTTATTCCTTTATGCACACTGGTCTAACATACTTATTGTNCTAACATACTTATTGTAGTTGTACATCGAGAAACTATTTAACTTAATTGTGGAAATGACCTAGTCACCCTACCTGTCAAAAAAAATGGACATTACTCATTGAACTTGTAAATTTAAGTTATTTGCTACTTTATAAAATGAAGCATACAACTGGGTATCTCATAAAAGATGCATCAAATGAATTATACATCAATCGATTTTTTTAAAATTTTATTAAATGCTTAAATATGAAAATGTATGCCTAACTGCCTATATGTTCCTAAGTTCTTATATAATGGTATACATTCAGGTTATCCTAGTCACCCTTTGATCATGTTTCCTCATTATTGGTTGATTAATACTATAGGTGAGTGAGGGGCTGGATTTTACAGACCATGCTGGTAGAGCTGTTGTGATCACTGGCATCCCTTTTGCTACAAGTACTGATCCTAAGGTTTGTGAACATACTGCTATTATGTCAATTTTCTCTTTGGAGTTGTTCACTGATTCAAGCGTCTCCTAGTTTTGGTTTATCAAAAACTTACATCTCAGTCACTTTGCATCCTATATCATCTTCAACTACTAATGTTTCTAATTTAGCTTCTTTCCTGATATTATTTGGTTTGTGTTGATTTTGTTCATCTGAATATACGAAAGCAACCTAGGGTATGGAGTACTTCGATCTTCAATTCGTCTGACAACTTTGATCTGAGGCTCTAATTTCCTTTGGAGAAAAATGTTTTGCACTTGTCGACATTTAAAAAACAAAATTGTATTGCATGGGTCTGATAAAAAATGTGTTGAACTTAGTCTGTTGTTGCTTCGATGATGTTGTCTGTTCATAACAACAACAATAACAACAACCCAGTATAGTCCCACCAGATGGGGTCTGGGGAGGGTAGAATGTACAGACCTTACCACTACCTCAAGGGTAGAGAGGCTGTTTGCGGTAGACCCTCAGCATGATGTTGTCTGTTCATATAAATGTTAAATGAAACCTTGTGCATCTTATGTCTGAATCAGGTTCGTTTGAAGCGTGATTTCCTGGATCAACAGATGAACTTGCAACCAACTGGATCTAAGGTACAGGGCAAACTGAAAGGGTGTTTAATTACTTCTGTCTTGTTTCTTGTTGTAACCCACCTTTCCAATGGGCTGAGCATATTCATAGTAAAAGTGATGTAACAGGTTCTAACAGGAGAAGATTGGTATACTCAACAAGCATCGAGGGCTGTAAATCAGGCCGTGGGCCGTGTCATTCGTCATAAACATGATTTTGGAGCAATTATTTTTTGTGATGAAAGGTATATATCCTTTTTGAACAAATTGCTGTCATATATTGGAGAATAATCAGGCCGTGGGCCGTGCCAACTTTTCACCAAATTGCTGTCATATATTCTCCCCTTTTTTCCTTATACATTTGATCAAGAATGCTGCTAGAGTTTATTTGTCCAAGCTGTAATGAAATATCACATGCTTACAACTTAGTCAAAGTGGTGATATAGGATAGATAGTTGAACAACTTGGTTTTGTTGCTTAAGCTCATTTTGATGTTGAATGTCTATACACACACATACACTTTCATATTGTTGGAATTAAAGGCGTGCCATGAGTCAACTATATTTGTTTCGCAATAGGTGAGTCACCCACTACATATTTGTGGAATCAGAGTCACTTTGCGTCATTTTGGTCATCATTCTGCCTGTTGCACGATCTAACAATTTTGAAGCATCTGCCTTTAACATCTCCTTTATCTTAAGCAGATTCACATACTCCAACCGTCAGTCACAAGTATCACGTTGGATACAACCCCATATCAAGGTTGATATGTTTAAATTGGTATTTTTACTCTATTTTTGTTTTCTCTTTTAATTTTCTAAATTATTATCTTTTTGACTGTCCAGTGTCATTCCAAATTTGGGGAAGTAGTCTTCTCATTGACACGCTTTTTCCGTGAAGCAAGAATTCGTGGCCCTATAAAGCTAGAATTGATGCAGCCAGATGACAAGGGTAAAGTATAACCAGTTAAAGAAAATCATATTACCCTATTTTGGTTTATTGTTGCACTCTGTTGGTCGTAGTTAATGATACCATTTGCCCTGAACATGTCACTTGATGGATACACATGTTATATTCTGTGGGAACAGTCCTAGGTTGACAATACTTTAGGATTTATACTAACAGATCTCTGTAGATCAAAGGTTGTGATTGACAACTGGTTTGCTTTTTTTTTGTGTAGTTATGGTTCAGATATTTTAGTGTGTTTATTTATAGAAGTGGGTGAGAGCATTTGGTTGAGCCCAAAAAGAATCTGAGCTTAAATTAGCAGTTCAGTCTGGTTATTCTGTTTTGGTTTGGTTTCAGCATTTGAAGAAAAACACCTGATATTTGTTTTGTTCGACTGAAAAATTAAGCTAATTGATGAGTGTGTGTGCACGTGCTTAATAATTTCTTCTCTAACATGCTCCCCGCTCTCCTCTAACTGACGACAGCAGAGAGCACTTTGTGCATGGGCAAGCCTTCAATTGATCCCTATTTTGTCCTTCGACTTTGTGTGCTATACACCTATACATACACCAGCTTGTTGTCTTCCGGAAGAGCCAAAGTTCCATGACCTTATTTTCCTTAATAAAACATCATTCTGAAATAACTAATGAACGAGGCTATTGACATTTATGTTTACTTGGGCCAAAGCACACCCGTCAAACTAATCTGGTTTATTTCTTATTATTAATTTGATGTTATGCTCTTTAGCCTGCCCTTGGTTCCAAATTATGACATAAAGGATACAAAAGAATAGCTAGTCCAATTACCCAAGGGTATGGCCTAGTGGTCAATGAAGTGGGGTTAAGAATCATGAGGTCCCAGGTTCAAATTCCAACAGAGACAAAAAAACACTAGGTGATTTCTTTCCATATGTCTTAGCTTTGGTGGACAAAGTTACCTGCTACCTGTTGCTGGTGGGAGGTGGCAACTAAAAGAAAGAAGAGTAGTTAGTCCATATATAAAAAATATAATCAGTAGTTTGCTCATGACAGGTTTGTCCATGTCATGCCTTTGACCTATAGATGCACTGGTCCATAAGTATGGAACTACAGATGCACCATCCATAAGTATTACTATCAAATATATGTGGCCCTTTTTATTGACAGTTGATTTCTAATTTCATGTACACTTTTGTAGATTGGATGCTATCTCTTTTGTTCTGGATATAATAATATCTTAAATCAGTTGAGGGAATCCCTTAGACAAGCTTCGTAAATGAGTTCCGTTCAGATTTAATGACCAACTCTGGTGTATTTTATAAAAGAGTGCAAATTGACAATGATCGCATAAGTCACCTATTTTCAATAAGTCTATATTCACTCTGTATAAATTGGCTAAGTGCCTCAACTGGAACATCGTTTGAATTAGTTCAACCTCGTGGATGATTCCTAACTGGGTGCTTATACCAACTTTGTAGTATGTAAATTATAACCGTATAGAAATGAAAACAAGGAGAGGAAGCAACTTGTTCTTTTCTTTTCATGCTTTTGAAATGCTACTCAGTGATTTAGTCAAATTATGTGTATCTCTTTCTCCTTTTTTCATTAGTTGAGTCAAATAATACTTCCTCACTGAGGTAATTAAATTTGTAATTGTTATGACATATGGTTGTCATTGTTGTTACCTATTGATTCTGGTTATTCTTCAAAATATATTATCTATTCTGTCTTGCAGAAACAGTTCAGAGAGTACGAAGCACTCAATCTCAACTTCACTTTGAAAAGCTTATTTCCTCTCTGGTAAGCTAATTTGGTGTTGGTCCTTCTCCTAAATTCAGTATGACAGTAACACACATTTTTTCTGATTTCTGATTTCTTTCGCACTTGATTTTATTCTTAGGTCTCATCAGTGGATTTTCCTTGCTCTACTAATCAATTGTCTTCCTCAGTTGAGCAAGGCAACAGCCCTGGTAGTCTGGAAGACATACTTCCTGCTAATAAATCATCTCTTAGGTCTGATAAGCTAGTTAAGAATCTGGCAGTAAAACATGCAAGTAATTTGCTGGTCCCTGGACGAAAAGACATGCTAATTAGCAATCAACAAATAATTGACTTGACTAAACATGAATTGTCTGATGAACGACCAAAAGATATTATTGCACCTTGTTCTCTGAAGAGGCCTCGGTTAATATTAACAGGACCTGATTGTCAAAGAGATCATTTTCGAAATCCTCATGATGGTCCTGACCGTTCTTCAGTTGCCCATCACCTGCTGTCAGAAAGTAACTCTAGATATATATTAAAGAATAAGAAGTCACAGTACTCTGAGGAACGAAGTACACAAAACAGTAATTTAGATAGAGCAGACCTGCTTGAAGATGAGATGACATCACGAAAGACAGCAGGGTCGGCTGACCTGGCAAAAGAAGATGACATTTGTAGCTCTGCACCTTGCAATAATGAGGAGAAAGGATCAGCTTTTCTTGTTCAGGTAAATGCTGGAAATTTGCTCTTGCTTTATCAACCTCTTTATGTGTGTCAAACTAGGGCTAGGACAGCGTTTGTCTTTCTTGCTTTAACTGCAGTTGTGGAGTTTCTCTGTTTTTGGTCTATATCAATTTAGTGTCACTGATGATGAGCAACTAAAGATTGCCTCTGTTTATAACATAAATTCCCAAGTTTTTTAATTTCTGGGTGATATTTTTGCTGTTCTTTTCAACTCTCTTTTGAGAACAGTTTGCTGATTGATATAGGAAGTCGTAGAATGTCGTGGTACTTTACTATCTTTTATCTATTTCTAGTCACAATTTCTTTCTCTTTTTTTGGTTTCACAGGTATCTTGAAATTCTGGTACATTAACTAATCATTGGCTATTGAGTGAGTGCACAAATATGACATGCTAAAGAACCAAGTTGATAAAATTATGGAGCAGAAGGAAATTTAATACGTTTCCACTTTATATGTTAGTGCTTTCGGAATGTTTTCTTTGGGTGATTGGAGATTTAGATTAATATGAGAAGACTTAATAATTCTGGTGTGAAACAGGGTCGTCCTCAGTCACTAGCGGATAAACTGGGTTACACCAGTCACTTGGACAAGACTAAATAAGATTTACCAAACACAGGTTAACATGGTTAAGTTTGATACTCAAGCTTCATCTGATGAGGGCTTTCCTCAAGCTTAATGAAGAACCTCTTGGATGAAACTGTGAAGTAGTGGTGTTATATGAGTGAGTGTTAAGTTGGCTTGCCATTGCTAATCGGAACTTGTAAAGTCATTCTTTTATTGTTTATGATCTGATGTTTCTTTTCTGGAGTTGTTTGCTATTCTTTTTAGGTAAAAGGTCCAGATTGTCTCTGTACTATTCGAAATTGAGCAACTTTGCCCTTCGCCGAAACTTTTGTTCAATTCATATTCCTTCAGTTAGGAAAAAGTCTTGTATTTTCCCTTGCCCCACTAATGGAGCTCCACCGTGAGGAACAGGTCGCCTCCATGTGTCCAAATTCTTTAAGTAAAAAGGTTCAAATTTACCCCTCAACATTTGACTATAGATTAAAATTACCTCCAAGTTGAGGGCAAAACCGAGACTTTTTCCTAATGGCAGAGGTAAGATCAGACCAGAAGTCTAAAGAAGGGCAAATTTGATTAGTTTCAAATAGCACAGAGGCAAATGTGACCCTTTTCCCTTATATTGTTTGAGTTTCTTAACATAAATTTTTTTTTAAGTTTAATTTTTACAAGCTCATTGTTCATAAGTTACTAAATATTGTTTTACCAGAAAAGGTTCCATTGAGCTCGAGATTTTCCTCGTCTGCTTGAATTTATCTTTTGTATCTGGGACTTTTAAATCTATTTGTAACAACATTCGGGGTTATTAGTTGAGCGTCTCCTCTATGATCTCCTATGCAGGTCAGAGAAAAGCTTACTGATACAGAATACCATGAATTTGTCGGGTATATGAAGTCGCTCAAGTCTAAAGCAATGAAGATTGGCCAAGTTCTTCAATCTATCACAAGATTATTTTCTCTTCCTGATAGACTACCTCTCCTTCACAGGTATGATCTCTACAGTTAACTATTTTCTCCACTGCAAGCATCTGAATCTCAATCTTGTTGTTGGTTATGTTGCAGATTTAAGGATTATGTTCCCGCAAAGTACCATTCCTTGTATGATCAGTATTTAAAAAGAAATCATGAAGTAGCTAACTTGTGAGGTGCAATGTCATTCTAATAAAGTTACTGAGTCTTCCGCTCCCAAGTCAGGCAAGGAATAAGAGAAGAGAAGAGGAGAGAAGCAGAGCATACATCTCTTGCTGCATTTAATATGCTTGTAATATCGCACGTTAAGGAAAAATACCAAGTGATTTCTTCTCGTATGTTAACCCTTTGGTGTTCTGCTGTGCTGATGGAAAGGTGACAAGTGCTCAATGAAATAGTCGAGGTGTTTGCAAGTTCAATTGAACGTTTTTGTTGTAAAAAAAGGTGTATAGAAGCTAAATCACGAACTGGAATATACCCTCCATAGGCACTTGATTTTGAGGCCATTTAATCCTATCCACAACGGTGGATCAAATTGGAGGCTTATAATTTACGTGATGGAAAAGTGGACTCATATTTGGCAGGTTATTTATTTATTTGACCTGTCGAACGTTAGGAGTCGTCATGTTTTGTTTCCATTATGTGGTATTAACTGTGTATAGCGTGACTGTTACTACAGTAGGTTGGGTAGATACATTTGTTTTGCGTGCATTTGAAAGTAATATGGCCAGTGAGAATTTATATGTTCAAATGTCAGACTTGTTTGAGAATGAGGTGTAGTTATTGTTATTGTTTGTCTTTACCAATTGTCATGCCTCGCCTTGGGAGGCATGACTGACACTTGGTGCCTTACTAGAATCTGAACTGCTAGACTGTTGAGCCTAAGCACTTCTGGTGCCTGGCTGGCTCTAATTCTGATTCATGAAATCAACGGGCTATATAACGGCTGTAAATACAGCCTCGGTCAGCTAGGCCTATAGCCACCTGAACAACCACAACAGCTAACCAGAATTGCATTAATATAAGGGAACCTATGCGGGTCGACAAAGTCACCATGCTGTTTAGTTACTTCAGAATTAAGAAAACAGGGGCTAAACTGCTACGTGACCGATAAGGTCACCACTACTAACTGAATAAGGCCCCACATGGCCAACATAAACAACTGAAACATATGCACGGCCTCACGCGACCGGCACAGCTAACCACAGGGAAATATACAATCTGCAAGCCTCTAAGAATACTGATAATATGGTCAGGACAGGGCCCTGGCCTACCCACACTGTACAACGAAAGAAAAGGGATAAACCTCTAGCTATCTAGCTCCGGATGACTGGAGCTGATGACTCTGTGCTAGCTGGGATCACGAGGGGTCGGCTCTTCGTCTATGGATACCTGCATGCAAGTAATGCAGCACCCCAAACGGGCGTCAGTACCAATGGTACCGAGTATGTAAAGCAAGATGAATACAACTGAAGATAAACAGTAATACAGGTAATTACTAAATAACAGACAATAACTAGGAGTATCTGAGATGACGAGCTATGAAGTGGGCTTATCTGTACTAAAAAAAACAGGTGAAAGTCGTATCTGTCGCTGCGGCGCCCGGCTATCTATCAATATAATGAATAACATACATATGTATATATATAGCACACAAGGACCTATACCAGCCCTCGTAAGCCGGAAGGTGCCAACCAAAACACAGTCTATATACCCCTATCCGGGTCGAAACCCTCCAAAAGTAAATCACTCCACTCGCCTACTAACTACGAGCACCTCTTACCGGTCCCCCTGGGTCTACAGCTCGGACTATGACCTCTGATATATAACTGTGTCTGAGTTCGGAGGACTCTTGTACTGTACTCTGTACTCTGTATCTGTAATGCTATGCTGATCAGCCTAATATGGGGAATGCTCCATCCCATCTTCGTCCTCTAGCGGACGGCATACCACTCCTTGGGGTGGCGTGTCCCCACCCTCAAGCGGGCAAGTCGACACAGTTATTAACCCAGGGGCGGCGAGGACGCCTAAAGGATGCCCACACAACACAAACAGGTCTCAACAACAATAATCACATACAACAAGCAGGCTCAATCTGAAAATACTATCCGTATTCTGAATTCTTATTCTGAACTCATTTCTGCATTAAACTGATTCTCATACTGAGTTATACTGTATCTGAAATATTATCTGACTGTCTGATATTGCTCTACTAACTTTCATTCTGAATATAAAATAATATTATAAAACATGCTTGCTGGATTTATACTGGACTCAATTCTCGACTTCTAGGTTCTTTCTTCTAGACTTCACTCTATTTACTATACTGGGATTGCTATCTTGTCGAAGAACTAGCTTTACATACCTTCGTTTCTGATTCCCGGACTAACTGGCGTAGCTCGGTCAGTATTTCCGCTATATCAATTAGGACTAAATACATTAATATTCTGAAAGAAAATATCACTTTTAATATATATATAACCCAAACTTTGACTTATTAAAATACAACCGAAAACTCGCTATTTCTCGGAAGTCCAGAAGGGAGAAATACTCACTTTAAGGCTAGGAGTATATTGACACTAATTTGGAGCAATTCCACTTACCTTAGCTCGGTAGCACGACGGTTCACCGGCCGAATTTCACGAAATTAAACCCGTAGGAATGCTCCTTGCTGCTTAATACCTTACTACCCAAGGTTATACCGAATTTGGACCGCGTATAACGGCGTAATCGAAAGGAAATTCCTCAAAATCCTCGTGCCCTCTGTTTTCCCTCGTTCTCTCTGGAAATTATATGAAATTATCACTTAAAACCGAAGTGAGGGGTTTATATACTTGGGCCTAGACAGGGCCTCCGTGACACGTCACCATCGCGGAGGCCCTTCCTCCGTGACACGGCGCCATCGCGGAAGGGTTCTGCCCCGGCTTCTCCCGTGATGGTTCGACGTGTCGCTTATCCGGTCTTTCCCCGGACTTTTTCCTAGCATATATGATAATCAAAAACTCTTAACCAACATGCGAATAGGCCATCTACATGTCAAGAATTTACGTTGTGTAACACCAATTGAGATTTATCGCAGTTGGAAACTGAGGATACCAAATATCGTAAATAATTTTTTCATTCACAGGTTGAATTTAACTTTTATACAGTGAAATTGTTAAATCCGTTAAAAGATAATTGCTGATGTTCATAATCAGTGAATGAAAGAATAATTTAACTTAAATAAAGTACTGATATTTGCATGTGAAGCAACAAAAAGAACAATTTCATTGTTCCTCCCCCGTTAATACAATTGACTAAATAATAAATTAAACCCGTGACTCATTTCTTACGTTACGTTGCGTATTCCTTTGGTTTAATTCCCCATCCAATGGTCGAACATTCCGTGATATCGCCGGTGCTCTGCCGGAATTTTCACGCAAAACTACGATCTGATCCACAAACGCACTAAGTATGTACTTGTACGATTTCTTATCGTTCAAATTTAGGTAACAAAACAAGAGCTCTTCCATAAATTCCCAATTGATTTTTCCTTGATCGTTCATCCGCGCATCCATCATCTCCTGCATCGACTGCCTGAAATCATCGTACGGACTCGGAGAGTACGTTACGACTGTGATAAAATCATCCGCATTCATTGTTTCTTTTGAACAATCGGTACTAATCGCCGATGATTCATTTGAAGTAGTGTTGGTCGTGGTGGTGGCTGAGGTGGATCCAGTGTCGTCAGAAACGGTCAGGCTTGCCCGTGCTTCTTCAATTAGAGAGCTTGACGAACCAGGTGCCACGAAAAAACGACGAGACCCGGTAAGATTTGATGGCGGAACGACATACCTGTTCAAGATATAATTAAGCTGTATTTCTATCTAATGAGACGGTCACACAATTCAAAAGATTATCTAAGCAATGTGTTATACCTCGGGGACTCGGACAGAGACTTCGAACCGCCTGCAATTTCTTCATTGTTTGGAGCAATAATTTCTTCTTTCTTGCCTTTCTTGGCGATGCTGGGTTTATTACTATTATTGGCTTCAATTTCATCATCATCATCATCATCTTTGGAATAAAAGGATTTGAAGTTCTCAAAGAGGAAACGATCAACATCTGCAAGTGTTGCGGCGTCATCTTTGCCTTGTACATGCTTCTTCTCTTCGCGATCGACGGCGGAGAACGACGACGTTTTCGGGTGCCTGCAACCCCGGAGCAACCAGCTGGTGGAAGATGAAAGAGTCTTATGGGTGGAATTAAGAGGTTGTTGTGGGGTGGTGGGTTTATTTTTGATCTTTGAGAGGTAATCTGAAAGAGATTTTTGGAGTTGCTTAGGCATTATGTTTGATGTCTGTGTTTTTTGCACTTTGATCAGTAAATATGAGAATATGAAACGGTTTAGACATAAATTAATAGGTTTAATAACATTGAGAGTGCATAAACCAATGCCTTGTCTCCCAAAAAGAAAAAAAAAAGAAGAATGTATAAATAAATGCCAAATATGAAACGGTTTAGACATAATTAATTACTCTAATTAATGAAGTACTTAATGAATAGATTATTGATTACTAGGAAACGTACTAAGATTTTGTCTTTGTTTATGTTCTTTTGGGAACTGTGGGGATGAGTTTAATGGCTCATTAAATCTCAATTTTCTCTTTTTCGTACTCCCTCAGTTTCAAAATAAATGGTGTTTTAATTTTTTTAATTTTTTATTTTAAAATAAGTGGTGTTTTATATTATCAAGAAGTCATAAATGATGTTTTTTCAATTTTACCCTTATTTAAATGGAGATAGGTTTACATAATGAAAAAAATACTCCCTATGTTTCAAAATAAGTGGTGTTTTAGCCTTTTGATTTTATTTTAAAATAAGTGGTATTTTATATAATAAAGAAGACATTAATGATGTTCTTTCAATTTTACCCTTATTTAAGTGAAAGAAGTTTTACATAATCAAAAAAATATTAAAGAGTTATATTTTTTTTCAAGGTATTTATTAGGGGTAAGTGTAAAAATATATTTTTCTTTCTAAAAAATGGTAGTTTTCTTATGGGGTGTACATGAGCTAAAAACACTACTTATTTTGAAGCGGGGGGAGTACCAAAGAGTTACATTTTTTTTCAAGAGTTGGTAAAAATACATTTTGCTTTTAGTATTGAGCAACTTTTTTAAGGGGTATGCTCAAGCTAAAAATTACGCTTATTTTGAAAAGGAGGGAGTACTTGTTTTGTTCTTTTTTACTTGCTATGATAAGGTTTATACATTTTTAAAAAAAAATAACTACGGATTAAAATTTAACTAATATAACCCTATTAATTGATAGGTATCTTTTTGGAAACATATAATAATCATTTTTTTTCATTCTAAAGTAAGTACCAAGTGTAGAGTTGAAAAAAAAATATCAATTATTTCTTGAATTTTGAAATTAGCAACTAGTTTGGAACAACTATTTAGTATACCTAACAACTAAAAAAAACGGAGGGAGTATTACTTTTCATTATAAAACAAGTGGTATTTTTACTTTTTTATTTTATTTCAAAATAATTGATATTTTACGTAATGAAAAAGAAATTAAGGGATTTTTGTTTTAAAAACAAGTTATTTCGAGATAAATTATTTCAAATTTAATTATTCCGGGATTGTTATCTCACCCTTAATGAAGAATAAAAGGCAAATAGTCTCGAAATTAATTTTTGAATGAGTTTATCTCACGTTTGATTGAGATAAAATCTCAGACAAGTAAAATTTTTCTTAAAAGTAGAGTTTGTCATTATTCGAGATTTAAATATAAT
>JACEIK010000145.1:311354-323557 GCA_018107945.1 Datura stramonium | reverse complement strand
CTATTATATATAAATACTTTTATAATTTTGCTATGTTATGTAATTTTTTCCTAGCAACAAGTTATATAAGGAGTGTCAACTTTTGACAAGTGTTACTGTGGGCCCGAATATTCCATCACTCTCTTTCTCTTCCTGTCCTTTCTCTCTGAAATGGTGAAAAGGCAGAAAATAATTTTCTCGGAAAAAGGTGGAGCAACTTTTTTTTTTTTTTTGATTTCCAGTTCTACGAAGGACTGAAGTAAACCCACTATACTGTTCTCTTTCTCTGAACATTTTTTCCTTTTACAATTTCTGTAGCATTTTGCCTTGGCAAGCTGTAATGGAAAGGGTTTCTCTCTCTATCTCTCTCTTGTAATTCGCGATTATTTTTTCATCTGAAGAAGTCGACCATAGCTGGTTGGCGAAATAGATTGAAAGGATTAAAAATAGGTTACCACAGGGCGAATTTATGTAGAAATTTTAGGGCTCGGGTTTCTTGGTAAAATTTTATATATATTTTAAATTGATATAATATTATATGCGGACATCTATTCAAAGGCTAAATAATGCATTTTGTGATTAAAAATTAAGTTATTTACCTTAAATACTTGAGATAAATTCTTACCTAATACAATTTTAGCGGTGCACCCATATTCTAAAAAGATACAATGACTGCAAAATTGGACTGGAAAAACTTGGAAGAGATTTTCTTTAACGACGGGAAGAGCCCAAGCTGGTAGTTTTGACCTGAAAAAGAGCCTCAAAATCATCTCTTTCAAATAAACACAAGGAAAACTTTACAGATTAAATCCACAAAAAGATATGGTTTACATGTGCAATTTAACTTGTAGGAAATTACTTGCCTTATTTTCTCAGGTTATTAGTTTCACTTTTTGTAAAGGTTTACTTCTAAACGACATCATAGTGTAAGATTTTTTTACTGTGCGAGTATATAAAAGTTAAAAGTCATGAAAATCTGTATTGTTGGGAGTAAATCAAGGGTGGTGAACAGCACGATGACACAGTCAACTGGGACTTGAAGATTCTTTGAAATTAATCAGGGCCGGATATGCAAGAAATTTCCACTACAAAAAAGGAGGCAGGTGAGGAATTTTAAGCAATACATAGAAAAAACCAGGTCAGCGAAAGAAATCAAAGTCAATGGGCATGCTGTCCCTGTTTTGGTCTTTCCATTTTGACTCTAAATCATTCCAGTGTAGATTAGAAATATGCAGCTGTAATCATTCAAGTGTAGATTAGAGAGCTGCAGCCTATATGTTTACATGGGTGCCTACAAAATTCTGATCATTTTCATCCTTGTGATATTCTATTATTTCTTCCCTGCGGACTTTGCCGACAACTCAATCCTGAAGGGACAAAATCTAACTGATTACCAACAGTTGGTCTCGGAAAATGGCTTCTTCAAAATGCAGTTCTTCAGTCCCGGCAAGTCAAGAAACCGTTACTTGGGCATATTTTACACTAGGCCAAGACTTGATATGTACTCTGATGTTAACGGAGGAGGAGATGAAAAGGCTTTGTGGATAGCTAACAGAGACGATCCTATAGCCGATGCATCGGGAAGTCTTATGATTGCTCCTGATGGAAGATTAGTGATATCTCATAGTGAAGGACAGGTCATTTCGCTTAGTGCTACTCCAACAGCAGCAACTAACTTAACAGCTACACTACTCAGTAATGGTAATTTTGTGCTGAGGGAACTGAATTCTGATGGCTTTGTTAATCGAACACTATGGCAAAGCTTTGATTATCCAACTGATACACTTCTGCCTGGAATGAAGCTTGGGATTAACTTGCGAACTGGGCATAAATGGTCATTGACTTCATGGGTAAATGATCAAGTACCTGCTTCAGGGTCTTTTACCTTTGGTCTTGACCCTAATGGTACAAATCAACTGATAATCTTGTGGATGGGCAAGGTCTATTGGAAGAGTGGCTCTTGGCCTATCGCCCATCTTGCTCTTAAATATGTCTCAAACGAGGATGAGAAATATTTCACGTATACTGCTGATTCTATCTATGGAAGGTACATTGTGAGTCCATCTGGATTAATTAAGGATGGCTTTGGAGGAAATGCAGTGTTTGGTAATTGTAGTAATGAGACTTCCCACGCTGGCTGCGTGAAACAGGTATTGCCCCAATGCAGGACAGCTAAAAAATACTGGTTTGAGCTTAGACAAGTTTACATGTTTGGAGACAGCTTTAAATTTGATGAGAACTATACTTTGAGCCTCTCAGATTGCAAGGCCAAGTGTGAGATTGATTGCTCGTGTGTTGCATATGCCTCAGTCGATAGTGACACCGGAATTGGCTGTCAAATTTGGGGGAATGACACGAGCTTTGTGACTGCACAAAACAGTCTAGCCAGAGATGTTTTCTTTCTTACAATAAAAGGTAATTCTTGAGACCAAAATTATTCAATATAGTGACGGAGTGACAGGCTTAGAAAAACTTGTGGTTTTTTATCCTTGCATCAAAAGACATGTTTTGATAATGTTGCAGCTCATATTATGATTACTTTATCCAGCTCAAGACAATTGTTTTGGGAGGGCACCACACTAATATCACCAATCTTCACTACTTTCATTTGCACATCATTCCAAAATTTACTAGTACTAGAACCAAGCAAGTTTCTCCGATCATTGATGCTGCAGGATTTAATTTGATGGAGTGTCATCTTCATTTCAAAAATGCGCTTGTCCAAATGCTTAACCACACCATAGTGTATTCCAAGAAAAATTCTGTTGAATGTTATCAAAAGCATCTATTTACAAATTTTTGACAGATGGGAAGCGAAAATGGTGGATATGGCTGACAATAGCAATGCCTGTAATGGTATTGGTTGTCGTTTGCTCCTTATGCTATCTGATACAAAGAAAACTCAAAGCAAGAGGTGAGCAATACATTCACCCTAGCACTAGTTCACCATGATATACTTATTTGTATCTGAAATCTTCAATTTTGCATTTGTCACCTAGGCAAAGTCAGAGAAATGGAGAAAGTTTTATACGAGCTAGGAGGTCAGGCCATTTCTGGCAAGTACAATAACAAGAATACTGCTAGACTAAGCAAGAAGTTCAGGCATGATATACCAATTTTCAGCCTTGAAACTATAAACATGGCCACAAACAATTTCTCGTCTGCCAATAAGTTAGGAGAGGGTGGTTATGGACCCGTTTATAAGGTAAAAGTTAATAAGCTTTTTGGTTTAAGCTGATTTTTAGATTTGCTAAGTAGCCAAAATTTCAGGGCATGTTGCTTGATGGGCAAGAGATAGCCATAAAGCGACTTTCAAGAAGTTCAGGGCAAGGATTGATTGAGTTCCAAAATGAAATTATGCTGATTGCTAAACTCCAGCACACTAATCTTGTTAGGCTTTTAGGATGTTGCATTGAAGGGGAAGAGAAGATATTAGTTTATGAATACATGATGAACAAAAGCTTAGACTTCTTCCTATTTGGTATGGACTTCCAATTTCATGCATAAATTGCTTAATTAATCTTACTTGATAAATAATACCCCCTTCCTATTTTTATTGAACAGATCCCAGCAGAAAAGACTCACTAAAATGGAATACCCGTTTGAACATTATTGAAGGAGTTGCTCAAGGATTACTTTATCTCCACAAGTATTCAAGGTTGCGGGTGATTCACAGAGATCTAAAAGCCAGCAATATCTTACTTGATGACAATATGAACCCCAAAATCTCAGACTTTGGTTTGGCCAGGATATTTGGGAGACAAGAATTTGAAGCTAACACGGAGCGGATTGTTGGTACCTAGTAAGTCCATAATATATATAATTAGCTAACAATTGTGATCCATCGAGTCACGTTTTTCATGTACTGGGTTGCTTCAATTTCAGTGGCTACATGTCTCCGGAATATGCCATGAATGGCATTGTCTCGACAAAGACAGACGTTTTCAGTTTTGGAGTTCTAGTACTCGAGATTTTGAGTGGCAAAAGAAACAACAGCTGCTATCACTTAGAACGTCCACTAAACCTCATCGGATATGTAAGTTCCTCTCACTAAAAAATTCTGAACCCATAATCACTGAGTTGAACAAGGAAAATTTAAATGAGTTCAGTGCTAAAAACTTTAAATGTTCAACATGTCAAGTTCACATTTTGGATCCTCCCTGGCATGATCACTGAGTTGAACAAGGAAATTTCATACTTGATATGTTCAATTTATCTCAGGCATGGGAATTGTGGAAAGCAGGCAGAGTCCTTGAAGAACTAACGGATCCAGTGTTATCAAATGAATCAACACCAACGAACGAGGTAATGGGATGCATTCATGTAGGATTGCTCTGTGTTCAAGCCAATCCTATGGACAGGCCATCCATGTCAAATGTGGTTATGATGCTCACAAATGATAGCCTGCAACTACCCGTCCCCAAGCAACCAGCATTTTTCATTGACACAGCTATGGCAGAGACTGAAACTCATGAAAAAGTTGGACATTGTTCCACAAATGGGCTATCAATTTCAGATATGGTAGCGAGATGACGTGCGTCATTGTGTGCCTCGTGTAGTAAGCACTTGTACCCCTCAAAATTGTCAAAAGGTAATATGCAATCTCCCTAATGAAACAAAATAATGACTGCTGCTAGTTGTCTCCTCCATCTGGATTTTACTTTATTAGAAGTGTCGATATCAAGTATGAATTGTTGATAAAAGAAAGTGAATAAGCTTGTTAGAGACTTACAAGATTGTACTGCGTTTAAACAATTTTTAGAGGTCGCCATCAACTTAATTCATTTTATAACATCTATTTTGAATGCAAATGAAGATTCAAATTATCAAACTTACTTGAATTCAGAACTCATAGATAAGTCTTGTAAAGATGGTTAATATTTTCCTGTAGACTAGACAATCAAATGGTTGCTTCCTGTTTGTTTTTGCTTGTCCGGATTATGCTGCGTAAAAGAAGTTAGACGCATGCAAATGAACCTTCTGCACGCTTTTCTCGATCGAGCTCGTCGCAGACTTACCCAGTGCACACCTAAAGCGTAGTGATTGTGAAATTCCCTTGTCATCAAAAAGAAGTTAGATGCATACATTAAAATTATTCAAAGATCAGACGTATTCTTCGGATCCCTCTTGATCTGGCAATTCAATGCTGCGTTGCTCAACTCTTCAGGTTGAAACGGGTTATGTTATGACCCGTTTAATGTGGTCAAAATAGAGTAACTCAACGAGTTAAAAAGCAATCCAAATCCAAGACAAAGGGCATAAGTTAATTGCAAAAGGACAAAAATTAAAGATCAATGAACGACCAAAATTTAAAAACCAACCCATTCTAAGCGCAAAAGGTGCACTTCTATACCACGGGATTGGGGGGGTCAAGAAACTGGGCTGATTCATGACCCGAATCAACCCATTAGATCATTGTTTAACTGCTAACTTTGATTGGTGCACGTGCTATATGGTGGACTCCCAAGGAAAGAAGTGGTTGGCCGTTTCCTATTGTATGCCTCTCCCAACAAAACTAACAAAATAGCATCCTCTGACAATAAAAGAAAGTTATCAATTTGCAAAGTGTTGCACATTTTCAAGATTCATGTCTTTAACTACCAAAGAAAAAGGTGCAGTCCAGGAGCTGGTCGATTTCTTACAAGAAAATTGGGAAAGCACATGTTGATTGCTGTCCCGAGGAGAAGAAAAAAAATCAATAGATTTGAAGGAGAAAATAAGGTATTTTTGGGTTGGGGGATGAAGGGGACATGGATATTTGGCCAGAGTTTCTTGCAAGTAGTTGGGGCAAAGAATTTGTGGCTGGTGGATTTGGAGGAATAGCTGGTCTAATTTTAGGTTATCCACTCGACAGCATCAGAGTCCGCCAGCAAAATTCTAAGAGTGGTTCCGCTTTCAACGTTTTCCGCCATGTAGTCGCCACGGAAGGTCCCTTGTCTCTCTACAGGGGCATGGCTGCTCCTCTGGCCTCTGTCACCTTTCAGGTCAATGTTGTATTCCTCCATTTATGCTCTGTTTTAAACCAATTTTGTTACAGAACATCTTGGTCAAAATAATTTTGATTTCTAAGGCAAATATTGTATCAAATTGAATTTCAAACTTTATTCCTACAACATCAAAAACACTAGCTTCCTCCCTATTGCAGAATGCCACGGTATTTCAGATCTACGCAATGCTATCGCGAACATTTGACAGAAATATCCCAGCAAGCGACCCACCCTCATACAAAGGAGTGGCTTTGGGTGGCACTGCAGCAGGAGCAGTTCAATGCCTAATTATCAGCCCTGTAGAATTGGTGAAAATCCAACTTCAATTGCAAAGCAAAACCAATCAGTGCCACAATCAAGCAAGTGGTCTCAAGGGTCCAATGGATGTCACAAGAAGAATTTTCAGACAGGAAGGTTTGAGAGGAGTCTACCGAGGATTAACCATTACTGTCCTCAGAGATGCACACTCTCACGGTCTATATTTCTGGGTATACGAGTATGCTAAGGAGCAACTTCATCCCGGCTGTCGCAAGAACGGTCAAGAGAGCTTCCAAACAATGCTCGTAGCAGGTGGTCTTGCAGGGGCTATTAGCTGGATAAGCTGCTATCCCTTAGATGTTGTTAAGACCAGACTCCAAGCTCAATCAGAGTCTAAGTCTGCAAAATACTGCAGTATTGTTGATTGCTTCAGGCGCAGTGTGAGAGAGGAGGGACACGGTGTGCTTTGGCGAGGCATGGGAACTACAGTTGGCAGAGCATTCCTAGTGAATGGAGCTATATTCACTGCCTATGAAACCGCCCTGAGGTTCCTTTGCAGCAACAAAGACGATGACCATACAAATGTCCAATCTAAAAATGCATCATAAAACAGGACTAAAGAACTTCTCTTTAATGTTGTTGAAACAGAAAACATCCGGAGTAGGGCTCTGAAACACTGATCATTCATTCATTATAACAGCAATTTTGTTCAGCCAATACATCCAAATGCAAAAATTAACTGGATCGGATTTGGTCATCTGGCGTCTTTATATTCATTATTACACAGCTATAAACAACAACTAAAATCAAAATTGATCAACGTGCCTCCACAATGTAATAGCCACAATCATCTTAAGTCAACTATTCTCAATGTTGCTATTTTGTTTTGGTGCCACAACCATGTAAACAAGGGTAAGAAAGCGGTGTGTTAACTCATCATCATGCTATTGCAAAAGCAAACCAAGAAAAGATAATGTTGTTCACAAATACTGAACTGCAAAATACATAATACTATGATCAACAACAGAGAAGAAAACAAGCTCAGCTTGGCATCATCAGTAAGTCTCTGCACTGACAAATCGCTCAACCCTATTCTCGTTCAGATTTAGACCCCCCATTGCTTCCTCCAAGCCGCTGCTTGCAGCGGCCAAAATATGGGGATCGTTATAATTCCTGACAGCCTGCACAATAGCCCTTACTTTCTTGTAAGGATCCGAGCAATTGAATATATCTGATCCAATAAACACACCATCACAACCCAGCTGCATCATCAGAGCCGCATCTGCGGGGGTGACGATTCCACCAGCTGCAAAATGAACGACCGGAAGCCTACCCATCTGCTTCGTTTGTGCAACAATATCATAAGGTGCCGCTATCTTCTTCGAGAAAGTGAAGACCTCATCTTCATCCATGTTTGAGAGAATTCTAATATCGCCCATCACTTTCCTCACATTACGGACTGTGTCGACAATACTACCGGTACCCGATAGATCCCCTTGGGTCCTAATCATGGCAGCGCCTTCCCTCACTCTCCTTAACGCTTCTCCGAGATCTCGACATCCACAGACAAAGGGTGCCCGGAAATTGTGTTTGTTGACGAAATGACCTTCGTCGGCGAGGGCTAAAATCTCGCTCTCGTCTATATAGTCTACTCCAATAGCTTCAAGGATCTGGGCTTCAACAAAATGGCCAACACGGGCTTTCGCCATTACAGGAATCGTAACGGCCTGCTTGATCTCTTTAATTAGAGATGGGTCAGCCATACGCGAGATTCCGGGTCCTTTAGGTTCCGAAACTACTAAACAGCAGGCGCCGGCAGACTCGGCAATCTTCGCTTGGTCGACGGTGGTGACCTCCGCAATGGCTCCTCCACGGAGCATTTGAGCAATTCCGACTTTGATTGAGAACGGATTCTTCTTGGTATCAGTAATGGCGCTGCCACTGTACACTGTAACGGCACCGTCTTCTTCCATTTGCAAAATGTTTGCGAAAATGCCTGAACCAGAAGGAGATGAACAATTTCTCAAAAATCAATAAAGCTTCGAGCGGCGAGATTTGAATCTGTTGGCAGAGAAATGATGGCGCAGAATGATATAAAGGGGGGAAGGAGTCCGGTGGGGAATGGGGGCGGTGCGATTTAGTTTGTTCGAGAAAGTTCGAGGAGGTGTCTGTACGTGTTTTGGTGGAAAATGTAAGAAAGTTCGGATGGTTTCGATTCCAGGGGATCAAATCTAGGCTTCTTTATTTATTTTGGTACTTGCCTTGAGAGGATTTAAAGGCTGTAATAATTTGTAATATTATGTCGCTAAAGCTGAAAAAAGTGACATAAGATAAAAAAGGACACAACAAAATAACGTTTCGGGTCGGCTCAAAATAACTCTTACTCTTAACAAAATTAATGTATCTTATGATAAGGTAGAATTAAACGGATGAAATGAACTTTTTTGTTTTCTTTTATTAATTTTAATTTTTCAATGTGTAAATAAAACTTTTCTGACAAAAATGTCATAAAATTTAAAAGATAAACTTTACCTTATTTGTCCTAATCTTAATAAATAGAGTTATTTAATACTTAATAAATAGAGTTATTTAATACTTGTACGCAATAACACAATTGTTTTCTTTTTTTTAGAAAAAAAGGTAACATTTCGATGATTATATAATTTCTTTGTACTGTAGTTTTCTTTGAAGATACTAATTGTTTGTTATCTTTGATTTTAGATATATTTATTACATATTTTTTGCGCTTAGAATTTCATCATAATGGTCAACTGATGATAATTGCTTTGAATTTTGTACCGTCCAAATTTTAAAGAAGAGAGTATTAACTCAAATTTATATCACAGAGACACACACAGTGACATGCATTCTTCAGTATTATAGAATATTTAGTGACAAGTTTGGATTGAACTTTTTTGAGGAAGTCTTAGCAGAGAGTAGCATAGCCGGCGGCGGCGGAAGTTAATTATGTGATCTGAATTGAGAAAGTGGCAGATAAAGAGAAACTTGTGAGTGGGTAGGGGGCGGGATTGGGTGACGGTGATGGGGCACACGGTGAAATGAATTTCAAAATTGTATTTTCAAATTAAAATTAAAACAAAAAATATAATAGAAAGGGCAATTTAGTGAGATCACAAAATTATCCCAAAAGAGAATGAATTATAGAAAGTTATTTGCTTTAAAGAAACGACATTGCTTTAGTTCATAAAGGTGAATGGATACATAAGATTTTGGATAACTTGAGGCATTTCAAGAAGTGTCCTAATCTAGTATACAATGACTCGTTTCACATCCTAAACTTGAAACAAGAACTTCCATATCTAAACCAAAAAAAAGAAAATGGCATACAAATACTACCCCAAAACTTCCATTTCTAACCAAACCCAAAAATGACAGTAAAAATACTAGCCTGCTTTTGCAAGCCCGGTAATAACATAGACCATCTTTTAAGACATGGACAGAAAGTATTACCGTCTGGGTCCAATGAACTGTTCACGGTTGAGTAATCCTCATTGTCTGAAACTTGGTTTTGCAATAGCTAATGAATGTTGAAGAATTGCTAGCCCCAATTACTGTCTCATGTACATGCAGCTGTCTGCAGTATAAGACGATAGTGCGGAACTAATTGTCTTCAAGCTACGTAACTCCTGGAAGCATGATCAAATTGTTACAACCGAATTTCCATATTAGTCCTGCAATACGTCGCTAGAACATGTACACCAGTGGTTTCAATGACACCAACAGAGATTCAGGAAGCATCAAGATTGGCCAAACAACTGGACAGGAGGCAAATAAATCACATGTGCCTATTGAAATATCCTGAAACTAGTGTCACAAAAGCAAATGTCATAAAGAGTCCTATACTAGTTAACGAACAAAAGCAAAAATCCTAGAAAGAGCTTACCAAAGAGCATCAATGCAAAGAGAACTGTTACTTTGCATTACTTGCAGAGCACAAATATCGGAGCAAATATTCATTAGAGGAACATGTATCAGCCAAATCTTGATGCAACCTGGTAATTGCCTTCTGTAAGGATTTTAGAGCAGGAAGCAATTTTCTGGAATTCTGCTGAATAGAATGGCCATGGATTTTGCAAAGTTCCTACAAGATATGCAAAAGGATTAAAAACTGACAAAATGTGTACAGTACTTGTCAGGATAAGAAAAAGCAAAAAGGAGTTTGTATTTGATAGGAAACCTGACACCATCGGAGAATAAACTCCAAATGTGGGCAGTTCTCAAGAAGATATGCTAATGCCTCTACTAATCTCTGAATATATTTAACAGGGACCGAGGATGCTACAGCTGGTATATCTGCAGGACTGACACCAATAATGCACTTCTTAATCAAACCATCTTCATTTAAACGTAGGCTAAGAATCAATGCTCGACTAGTCTGATTTTCCTTTAGTGCTGCATCAACAGCCTGTAAAGCAAAGTACATACCATACATAAGAGTGTCTACACAGAGATGCCATGATGTTTTTAAATTTGGGAAAGTCAAGATACAAGAAATCTGAAAGTTACTTCTTCAATCTCATTCCATAACCAATTCCTGAGTTTCAGAACTTTATTTTAAACAAAGACTTACTTCTGGAGTAACATCTATGTCTAGATCAGTGGGGTCAAAGATAAAAGACTCATCCATAGAATAAATCAAGACTCCTTCAGTAGTTGCAGCTGCCCAACTCCTGCCAGTTGGCGCAATTCTCAAGCATTTTGTCCGAATAACCGGTCTTCCATGGTTGGGCATTGACCCGGGCAAGTCATATGCCAATTTATTTCTCACTTGCTTATCAACACCTTCTTCAGTATCACTATTATCATCATCAATCAGATTAAGCGGACCACTTTCTGTCATGTTTTTAGAGTTCAAAACATCAAGCACCCCATCCAAGGAAAGATTGTGGGTTATCTGGAAGCGACGCAGCAACACCTGCAAGGTAATATGTTTTTCTTTTTTTGGGTCAATCAACAATGCACTCGAAAGCAAGAGATTAGCTTTACAGCTTCATGGCCCAAAAATATCAAATCATCAAGAAGACAGTAGGACCAAATAGGGAAATTTACAAGGAAAGACTTCATCCATGTGTAATCACTAATTTGGGAAGAAAGCTACTAGTAGTTGTACACAAACAATCAACAATCAGCGCATTATGATGATTCTCAAGCTATCTGGTCTCATAGCACATATGTGAAGAAAAAGTGTTGCATTACTGTGAAATATCATGATTATTACAAAGACTATTTCCAAGAACAAACAGACCAACTTTTACGAGTGAGGCCATTACTGTTAATTATATAATAATCTAAATCCAACAAGAGCAAAGATGTGTTTTAAGTTGACCAGAGGAGTCCCTGTAAAACTCATTCACCATTCCATCAAACAATTACAAACCCCCAGAATTTTCCTAGGAAGAAGATCAGCAGCATTCCACCTACTTAAATTAGTCAACAGTAGCTCAAATACGTGGAAAACAGTTAAGCACCTCAAGTGCAGGATCTTATAAAAAGAAGCCAACACTGTCCACGTTTTTCACTCATTCAAAGTTTCAAGGATTTTGCAGTAAAGTGCATGAAGTAGATTATAAGAATCCAACTTAAACTACACCACATGACAATCAGAGAAGTACATGTTTCCAAGACAACCATGTATTTTTTTTCCCAATTGGGCAATATATAGGACAGTCTGCCTTTTTTATAAGAAAATAGATCAGGAAAAAGCGCCTAGGTTGCTTGGACTCTTCACTTTTGGTGTCGCACCTCTGTCGACACGATGTGGGTGTTGGTATGGATCTTTACCGGATTTCTTTAACCAATTTTGGGTACTTTGACCAAAATAAACGGAGAAGTTGGGAACAGATACGATGATTTTTGTAATCAAAACAACTTGTAAGGTGAAATTGAACAAAATGGAGTACTCTGTATATAGAAATTTCTATGTAAGTCCTTTTCCTTATATAACCTTCTGAGATTTTC
>JACEIK010000145.1:252380-307030 GCA_018107945.1 Datura stramonium | reverse complement strand
ATATAGAGTATCAGTTGAGCTACTATAAAAAGTAAAGTAAATGAGAAAATAGAATTATTAAGTATTAAGTAAAAATAAAATGAGAAAAAGATAACGATGCAACCACATCAAGTTAATCGTTATAAATGAATTTTTTTGTCATTACCTAATGATAAATTTAATGATACGATACAATAAAATTTAAGCAATAATTAAAACGGACATTATATTTAAGATTGAAGTTTGCATGCACTAGTATAGTAAATCCACATCCTATGCTATCTTCAACTCTAACAATGAAATGGTAGAAATTGAAGTAATTGCTATTTCAGCAAATATAAAAGGTAGTACTATATTCTGCATCCTACACCTTCTATTAAGAATTCCACAATTTGTCAATTTAACACTGTGGAGTTCATCATCAGGAACCATCAAGTCCGAGCCTTGCACTTAACCAATTACAGACCTCGTGCATCTCCCGTGGCACTGTGCGATGACCAAGCCTGGAGAATAGGATGAGAACTAACTTTGGAACGAAAAAATATGAAGGATGCCCGCGATAGATTTTCAGTGCAAGATTCCTAAATCCAGCTGCGATCTCCGTATCTATAAGGTACGACTTCATCACCCATAAATGATCAATAACTGGTAAATACAGATTTGCATATAATACAAAGTTCAGATGATGTAGAATTATTTGTGTTACAAGCTGAAAGCAACAAGACTCCTTTTTTGGATTAACATTAACATAGCTTTGTTTGTAGGAGTCAAGGATTACTTGAGATGCCAGGTATCTAAATAAGTAAGAATGCACCGAGAATGGAAAGGACAAGCGGTCTCAACTGGATGTGCCCAATTTACTAGTTTGGTTTTATAAAGACAAATAATTCCAGTTTAAGAGTTCTTATATCCTCACTGAGTAAGAAACTTAAAATGCAATGTATGCAATTTGTACACTGAAAATGAACTCTCAGAATGGAAGCACTATTTGTCTAACATGCAGCTTTATTCATCATTGCTATCTCTTATTTGGTACTCCCCTCCGTTCCTTTTTTTTGTTGTTAGGTATACTAAAAATAGTTGTTCCAAAATAGTTGCTAGTTTCAAAATTCAAGGAATAATTGACCATTTTTTTCTAACTTTACCCTTAGTACTTAAGTCACTTAAGAATGTGAAAAGAATGACTATTGTATGTTTCCAAAACACCTATCAATTAATAGGGTTATATTATTCAAATTGCAATCCCTATTAACTTTTTCTTTCTTATCCTAGCAACTAAAAATGAACAGAGGGAGTATGAAAGAGTGAAAAGGAGATTAAGGCAGACTCGGGGAATTCTGTATTTCAGAACCGAGGTTAAGACCCTTGAGAATTCAAGTCACGCCATGAATGAGAGGTAAACATAATAAACAAGGTTTTTATACCATAAATAATTAAAATGATTTGATACCAATAATTGCAAAAACTTACACATTCCATGAAAGGGTACAATTGTCAAAGATACAGCCCATCTTGCAGCCTTGTGTGATCCATCAATTTTGCTCCTCAAGTTCCTGCAGAATACTAGTTATGAACCACCAAGTATGTTCATCTTCTCAGAGCAAGAATTTAAAAAAAACCATATTGACCCTCTCTCCCTCCCTCCCTCTCTCTGTGCGCGCGCTTATTATCCATTTTTATAGTTATTGAAAAGTAGGACATCCAAAAGCTCTACAAAGCTAATTAGTTAGAAAAATATCTGCACAATTCTTCAGAGTTAATCTGTGCATTATCCAGTACAGATAGTACTCTACATCTGTACTTAGATAACAGAGAATAAAGATGTATTGGAAGAACTTTTGTTTGAGAAATGATTTGAAAGCACACCTTCAACTTGGAAGTCAACCACTTAGACGTGAAACAGCCCTTAAGTTTACGGGTTAAGGGTTTCCATTACCATATTCCAAGGCAAAGCAAGTTTCTGAGTAGCAGGTTCAGTTGACAACAACTTCATGACATGTGAAACCGAAGCATCTAGCCTTCAAAATTGTCAGGACTGTCATCAGAAAGCTCTCCCACATTGGAATAAGATGCAGACCATATCAGAGCTTTCAGATTGATTCTTTACATGGCAAGGAAATCCAAGATGCAGCGCAGAGTTGACAGTAACTAAACATACCTCCAGGAGACAAAGACAGCTGCAGTTATGGGGACAACACTTCTGGACCTAAAATTTGTAAGCCAACCAGGTGCAAACGCCTGAAGTAGCTTTTTCTTCTGGAAGAAATACATTTATAGTCGCAGTTACCTTCACAATAATTCTTGGGGAAACGTTCTCATCTAGGCATCGTCACTAACCACTTTTGATAAAGGTCAAAGACACTACTAAATTCTCCCATTTGCAGTATCTTTTCATGAGTATCAGAAAGGGAACATGATCAACTGCTAAACCAGAGGCCAGTAACTTGCCAAAGAGCTTGTCTGCCTCTCTCATCATACCTTGTAGACAAAACAACTTAAGTAGTTCCGTGTAAGTAATTACATCTGGCTGACAACCTTTTCTCAACATTTTATCATGTAGCTGAAGTGCTGAGTGAATCAGTCCAAGATTACAAGCAGCACCAATCAACAGATTATAAGTGACTGAATCAGGGGTAAGACCATATAAAAGCATCTCCTTCTCCAAGGACTCGCTGCAGAAAAATTACCTGACTTTATCTGTGCATAAATTAATGAATTATATGTATATACGTTAGGTAGAACACCAAATGCAATCATTTTTTCTCTATTATATGAAGCTTTTTGTATATCTCCACATCTTCCATAACCATCAATGATAACATTCCAAACAAGTGGTTCAGGTATAATGGAATTCTCTAACATGTAATCAAGAAAACAACTGGCTCTATAAATCTCCTTGTTAAAACACAGGCCCTGTATTATCATTTTATACGTGATTTGACCTGGGATGACACCCATTCTTGTCATAACATCGTGGATATAACAAGCATCATTGGTCTTTCCTTGTCTACTGAGTGCTCCAACAAGAGTGTTGTAGGAATAAACATCTGGAACGAAACCAAGCTTTAACATTTCACAACAATACTAATATGCAGTGCCCACGTCATGGCTCAAACAGAATCCATGGACAACAACATTGTAAGAAACTTTATCAACTTGGATATGCTCTTTTAACATCCTCTCCCAAAAAGCAAGAGCTTGATCAGTATCTCCATTTTTAAAGCAGCCATCCATCATTATGGTTGATGTAATCAAATCTGAGCTCCTCCCATAATTTTTTTGCTTAAAAATTTATGGAAAAGAGTTTTTGCCTCCTCCAACAACCCCTTCTTACAAAGCACATGAACAAGGATGTTACAAGTTACTCTGTTTGGTATAATTCCTTGGTTGGCCATAGTAGAAAAGGTGTTTAGAGCTTTATCGGCATCATTCATCAGGCAATAACCCCTTATTAAAGAGTTGTACGCAGCACAAGTGGGAGAAGGACCCCTATATAACATACCTCTAACAATCCATTCTGCTTTCTCCAACTCACCGTTTTTGCAGAGTCCATTGATGAGGTAATTGTGTGTAATAACATCAGGAACAATACTATTCTGTATCATGTTCCACCAAAGCGATAAAGCTGCGCCCAGTTGACCATCCAGACACATAACTCTAACAATATAGGCATCTTTATTGAAATTTATTTCCAAGGTGCAGTAACTAATGCCTGCTTCAGCCGGTGATATTCTTTCCCTGCAAAGTTCAGGGTAATTATCTTTAAAGATATTAGGGACTTGAAAAAGACGACAACTGGCTCAAATTCAACAAGAAAAGTCTAAAGGCACTGGATTGAAGTTAAACTTCAATTGAAATTACAGAGCAAAAGAAAAGTAAACCTTCTCACATCTAATGACTTGTCCTCAGAAAGAAATGAGAAAAGGCGAAATCTACATCTGGACTTAAGCATCAATACAGAACTAAGAAAAGTTATATGGAAAAGACATAATAAATCAGTTGTTTAGACATCAGTAAGTATATTTAATACAAAGTTTAGTCTATGCAAGCAGCAAAAGGGTGGGGGGACCACTCTTCCATGATCCCTCCTCTCCCTAGCCAAAGCTCGTGGAAAGTAGTCAGGATCAAACTGTTGCTGATGTGATCACTAGCGTCCAACCAAATAGATTACTTCCCTTGAGAATGTCGATCACATTGACATCACTACGGATTTATTTCCTAGGGAATCATCATTGAATGCTTGCTTCAAGAATTTGATATACAGCTGCTGGTAATGTTAAAGTCAGCTCTCCAAATTATCCTTTTTTTTTTTTATAACCGTGGTGTCCAGGCCAACTTGCATGCACTTCGACTAATTCCACGGGATACCTGCCACCTCCCGTCAGCAACAGATACCACGTAACTCTGTCCACCAAGGCTAGGACAGATGAAAAGAAATCACTTGGTGTTTTTTGTCTCTGCTGAGGTTTGAACCTGAGAACTCATGGTTCTCACCCACTTCATTGACCACTAGGCCACACCCTTGGGTGCGAATTATCCTTTCTTTTACATTTTGGATTTATCGACATGATTTAAGCAGATAGAGCCCATTGTTAGAATTTAACTACCTTAGCCACTTAACTTCTGCAAAGGATGCTAATAACATTCAAAGGTAGTTTGGCAGGGCAAAAGCACAAGCCAGGAATTGAATTTTATGCTGAATATTTTGACTTATTTACTCGAATGCTACAGTGCAGTAGACAAGTACCTTACCAACAGAATTACATGTTCGCATCCAATATATAGTTTATGAATGTAATTGTCCTAATACATACAATATATTAGAAAGCAAAGCTGGAAAACTATATCTTCTCATTATTAGTTTGTTACTCTTTTCAAAGGTCTCACTTTATGATAAGGCGAGGTAGAGTCATGTAACAGGAACAAGAAACCAAAAGCATAGATTTTCACAAATGATTCCGGTAACATAAACATTATCAAGGATATGAAACCCACTAGGCGCGCAAACTCTGTGAACTAGGAAGTGAGCATTTCAATAAGCATATTTGTGGATTCAATTCAGAAATTTGCCATACTTGAAAATGCAATATTATTCAGCCTATGCAGGGGACTAAAGAAATGACAGAATAAAACAAATGATCCCTCTTGTCTACATTCCACAATGTAAGTTAACATATCAAATCAATCAATCGCCAGTAGAACTCATATTGACAACTACGACCTAATTGCAGTTGCCTAATATCCATGTTTTAAATTCAGAAATATTCTCATAGCCAAATTGTTGTGATACACAATATGCGATCATATGCCACTTGAAATCATCAATTATAGAACAAATAGAAAGCAATTTTTTGCCCTTAATGGCACTAAGTTACTCTCTTCTGGCTCTAAATACAAATCAAAAGTCAGGCTTATTAACTCAAAAAAAAAAACATACTGATAAAATTTCTAACAAACCTCATACTCTTCAGACGATCCAAACTACGCTTTAACATCGCATCTAACAAATTGAAACCACTGCCGAATCCCCTTCCTGATTCGAATCGTTCCCCTTAGACGACCAATCTTTGGATCCCTGCTCGTCCCAATTTACATGAACTCCATTATCTTGTCTACAAATAAAATTACCAAAAAAAAAAAATCAACTTTTCGCAAACGAAATGAGTTTTTAAAAAAAAAAAAAAGAGAATTATAAGCATAAATATGTGATGGAATAATCATACCTCACGTCAATAACATCCAAATTCGATTTCGAGCAGAATAAATCGGAAAAATCGTGAAAAATGCGGTCCTTGATGATGTCTAGGGTTTGAAAACTCCCGTTCAGTATCCGGAGAAGAAATTGAGATTCCTCCGAGACAAGTAATAGCTGAAAAATAAATAATAATGAGGACAAATGCATTTTAAGGGGGAACGAGTGTTGAATGAAATTATAGACTCTTAAGGACTTACGGGCTGCATTTCCCGTTAATTTGGAATGGATGGGCTGAAGACGGCGGCGCCGACTCAGTACTGAAGTGGCGAGAGACAAAAGGGAGCAAGGGCCGGAACGCCGCCTGAGACGGAGACGGAGACGGAGAAAGTGCAAATAAAATTAAAGGACAAATTGGACCAGGAAAAAAAGGTAAAAGGTCAAAATTGCCCACAACTTATTGGAAATGTTAAAATAGTTTAAATTTGTTCTTCTGCATGTCTGAACCATCTCTACCTCGCTTCTCGTATCTTATTCTCCATCAAAAATTACTCCAATTATGTCTCGAATATCCTTCGTTTCTAGTACTATCTCTCATGTTATGGCAACGCATCCATCCCAACATCCTCATTTCCCCAACTTTCATTTTTTGAACATAAGAGTTTCTGACCAACCAACAATCTGGCCTATATAACGTAGTTTCTTTAACCACCACCCTGAAATTTGCCTTTAAATTTTGATAGCACTTTCTTATCACACAGGACTCGAGAAGCGAGTAGTGAGGGACATCCTCGGCGATCTTCCCATTTTCTTGAATAATAGACCTAGGATACTTGAAACTCCCACTCTTTTTGAATGGCTTGTATATCAAACATCACTTCATGTCAGCCTCACCTATCACATTACTGAACTTGCACTCGAAGTATTATGTCTAGGTTGAACCTTTTAGATTTCAAGGTCTGCCTCCAGACCTCTTGCTTAGCATTAACCATGTTATAAGTCTCGTTAATCAGAACTATATCATCCACAAAATAACATATACCATGGTACCTCATCCAAATTTTATCGTGTCAATGTATCCAGTACCAAGACGATAAAAACGGGCTCAAGGTTGATCCCTGGTGCAGCTCTTTTAAAATTGAAAAGTGCTCAGAGTCTCCTCCTACTGTCCTTACCCGGATCTTAGCCCCCTCGTACATATTCTTGATCGTCATAGTGTAAGCCACCGGTACACCTCTGACCTCCAAACATCTCCATAGAACCTCTCTCAGAATTTTGTCGTAAGTCTTTTCCAGATCAATAAACACCATATGTAATTCATTTTTCCTCTCTCGATACTACTCCGCTAGTGACCTTACGAGATGAATGACCCCTGAAGTCGAGTGTTCCGATATAAATCTCAATTGATTCTCCGAAATAACTACGTTACTTCTCATCATCAGCTCTATAAATACATCATATGAAAAAAATTAATAACATATAGTTATATGAAAATTTTATTCATTAATCAATATTACAATGAATTCAAGTAAGTTGCGATATTTCCTTCCTCAAATTTCGTATATTTATCTCAAGCTCCTAGTAAATATAGTATACATATATACTAAAATTACTAAATTGATGCATCAGCAAAATTTTGATATTGCAGTATCATTACGAATTTATGGAGGGAAATGTGATGCCTTTACCTCTTCAGATCAAATTAAACAATTACGGATATAAAATTTTTACACGTTTTATCCATCCTCTTCCCCAGCCCAACCCCCCAAAAAAAAAAAAAAAAGAAAGTATCTCACAGATTCTTTTTAAGAATTTAAATTTACTATAAGATTAGTCCACGGACCAGGCCCACCGACCCACCGACCCACTTAAGAGTAAGTCGGGCTAGTATTTTCTGGGCCTTCCTAATGAAGCACTGGGTTGGTTGGGCCAGCCTACTTGGAGTTTTCCTAAGTGATCATGAATATCATTCTTCCAAAATTTGTGTTTTGGTCATGCGTAGTTTTATCTTTTTTCAAAAAAATTACCTAATCGCCGATGTGTAAGCCAAGATTATATTTTTGTTTTTGGTTTAAATTTTTCTAACCAGGATTTGATTCTCCGACCACAAAAAGGATTAATTACTAAAGTTGGAGAAGTTCAAGCCCAATTTTGTATTTATGTGATCAGGTAGTCCGCAGGTATTTCGGGATGATACGATGATATGAAGGGTTAGTTGATCATAACATGTCACAACTAACCCCAAACTAACCCAAGTCATGAATGGAATGCGTGTATTATCCGTTTTGGTATTATAGATTTCGCAGATTTGCTTGTTAGCCTATGTTATTATTGCTTGAAATAACATGTATTATAACCTTGTTTAAAAAGTTCTTTACGTTTATCTCTCATTTGCCTAGGTAAGATACCATGTGCAGAAGTTTGTCGGCCCCTTATCGGGTCCGCCTTCCGTCGTTAGTGTCACATCACATGAGAGGACAGTCTTCTAGTATTACGAGTTGAAGATTCAAAGTGCTAGCTGTTAGATTCCGGTACTAGTTTAATAGAGTTAGAAGGGGATGAAAAGGGATTGAATTGTACACGTAGAGAAGATTTGATCTGGAAAAATTTTGTTTTGTACAAACATGCACATACTATATAAGCTAATTAAGGATGTGAACTACAACTTTTGGAAAATAATAGGTGCTCCATATTGTGGACATAGTAGCATCAAAATAGTAGGAGCATGTTGGTAACTTGGAGAAAGATCAAAGGAGAAGCGCTGTAAGATCATGGCTATTGCTAATTTGGCTTGTAACACCGCCAAATTTTGGCCGACGCATCGGCGGGCGCCGAGTCCAAAAGGCATGAACGCCATGGGGTGTTTCGCTGCTTGTGCCACTCCTCGACCAAATCTTGCGGGATTAAATTCGTTTGCGTCTTCTCCCCATAGTGTTTGATCGTGATGAATTGCTATAATTGGTATAAGGAGCTCTGTCCCTCTCGGTATTGTGAAATCCCCCAATTGTGTATCCGTTTTGGCCCGTCTGATTGCTGCTACTGCGGGTGGATACAGCCGCACGGATTCGTTCAGGATCATTCCCAGCTGCCAAATCAAAAGTTTGACTATGAGTGGACATCTTTACAAGAAACTGAAACTAACACATACCATAATATTACTCCATCCGACATAGAAATTTAGGAAGACTTTCCAATGTTTCGGAATTATTCTTAAATAAATGAATTTTTGAACAGAAAAATATATTTTTGTGGACTATTTGCCAAATAAGCGAGACCCAACATGAGTAAAATAATAATAGTAAAATAATAATAGCATCCTTAAATATTTGTCAAGTAAAAAATAGTCATTTTTCTTTAAACGGACTAAAAAAAATATTATCATATAATTTGGGACAAAAAGGTAATTAAATTACATGTAATAATCGATAAATATGGATTTGGTGATAGAAAATCTATTGTAAATGTAAAATATGTAATTATTTCATTTAAAAATTTAAATGATTAAAAAAATACACCTTTTTAAATATTATTAGATCAGTTAAAAGTTATTCTGTATTTTTTTCTTTGTAAAAGCATAACTTTGAAAACGTAGTCAAGTGGAATTAAGTTTTCTTACTTGAATACGCATTTAAGTTAAAAGGCTTGATGATCCGGTCTTAGTAATAATTATAAGTAAGACAAATGTGCGAAAATTAAAGTTTCTGCAAAATAAAGTGAACAATTATCTGATACAGGCAGCATCATGCGAATATTATCTTAATTCTCGAGGACAATGTAAGCTTGTCTGTTGGCTTTTACCACATGCATAGTGTTTAGTTGTTAAAATTTACTACATTTAATAGAATTAGGGCTAAAACTGATAAAAAAATTTAAAATTGCAAAATTTAAAAAATCAAAAAGGATATTTTTAAGAAAAAATTAAAAAAACAAAAAAAACATGTAATTTAATTAAAATTAAATTTAAAAATTATAATTTATAATATTTTAAAAGACAAATATAAAAAGATAATTAAATAACTAATTAATTTTAAAATATTAATTTAATATTACTTAAAATTAGTATTGAAAAAGATAAATATTTTGAGAGGAAGGGATTATAAATTTGGCCAATTTATGCTTACCGTCTTGAGCTTGGAAAGATGGTCTTTAGAGGGGGGATCACGTGCTCCACAGACACGCAAAACTTCCTCACGTGCTAGTTCCTGCCACTGAGGATGCATGGCCAGTAGGATGGTCGTCCAGGTCAGCAAATTCGACGTCGTATGTTTGCCGGCAAAGAAGATGGTCTTGCATTCCTCGACAATGTCATTAACTGTGATGTTTGAACTATTTGTATATTCATGAGTAGCTTTTATCATTACTTCCAATAAATCATTCGGACATTCCTCTGACAACACCTGATGATGAGTCGATATTTTTCTCCTTTCTTCAATCAGCTTCATCAGAGATTTTCTCACCCTCTTTATCCAATCTCCAAGATATTCTATTCTTTTGCAGGCAAGAACCTGTCCAAACAATAAATACATATAAAACAATTTCTTTTTTTCACTTTTACAATTGTTTCCTCCAAGATTCTACACAAACCACCAACTACCAATTCATAACGCGTTATTCTCTACATCGATCGTGCTTATATTATAGTATATAGCACTTGATCGTAAGTGATCAGAGTCGTTTGTTCAAATTATTATTAATTAATAAAAAATAATTGTTATGGGAGAAATTTAACAATTGTATTATAATTCTATAATGAGTATACACCTGTAATATGTGGGGATGAATACTTTTGATGCTTCAGTGGCATAAACCATTTGTTGTGCTTGTAACTCGAAGATGGCTTTCCATCTCGTGAAGCCAAGCCTGAACACAATACGCGTAATGACATCTTCTGATAATGTCGAGAACATTTCTGAGACTTCGATTTCTACTTTTCCGCTATTGCTCTGACATTTTTGACCATTTGTCCAACATCTCCTTCATACTCTTACCCATCATGGGAATCATTAGCTATAGGTAGGAAATGAAAGATAAACAGGAATTAAAAATGCACTATTTTTTAAAAATTTGATTAATAATAATGCTGATAATATTTTTAAAGAATTAAATATTATAAAAAATACCTAAAAGATAAATATAGGAGGTGATAATTGTCCATAAACATAGAATTAGTGATGTTTAAAATAGAGTTAGAACATCAGCTGGAAAATGAGGTTTCTTCTTGATTTGAAAACGTTTCTTTCTTGATTTGAATTTCCTTCCATTAAAAAAATAGACTTTATAAATAATAATTATTAGATGAGGAAATTAATGAAAAATAAAGGAGATAACTTATGGTACACTAATTCAAAAACAAATGATGTTATAATGAAACTCAACAGATTGATGAAGTCTACTTACAAATATAAGAAGACCTGAAAAAGAAGAAGGGCAAATTTTACTGTATGACTCACCTTAAGATTTTCTACATAAAAAGTAGGAGTAACAATCTTCCTATGGTGAGCCCATTTTTCTCCTCTTTGAGACTACAAACCATCACCCTTCAAGCTTCTTGAAGCGCCGGTGACTCATTTTTCTCAAAGTTGTCCGATTTCAGATCTTAATATATCCCTAATTAGAGCTGGATCAGATATGGTGACACGAGCCGTTGGCCCAAACCATACAAGACAACCTGATATCACCAAAATATAGTCAGTTAATAGAATTAAACTAGAAAGATAACAAGTACTGGACAAAAGTCCACTTATGCTAGATGTTCCACAACTCAGCCAGTTTAATTCGAATATATCCAAACAAAGGATTGCCAATAGCCAGCTAGCTAGCTTCCAAATTGTACACAGGAGTTACAGAAACGGAAAGAAGAGCTAAAGATTACAGCTACTTAAGGCCGCTCACGGGAAAATGGGCTTCTCTGCGCTCCCGCATACACTTATCCATTCCTAAACTCCACCTTATAAAGTTTCACACCGAATATATTATTGTCAGTTTCGACGAAAATTACACCGACAAAATTCAAATGATATCTTTCATCTTATATACCACCGGGTCATCTTTATCTTTCTTATTTTCAAGATTTAAAATCCCACATTTTTCTATAGAAATATTTTAGATGATGATTTATACATTGAAACCTAAGCTAATAAGAATAAATCATGGGTTAATTAATTAAACTAAAAGAGAAATAAAATTGGAAAAGTCTGTACCATAGATTTTCTTCCAATGATGGTAGAAGGGTAGAACAGTGGGAAGAATGTCATGATGAGAGATGAAAGGCGGTGTAGTAGTGAATCTTGCAATTTCTTGAGGATTACCAAAGAGAAAATATAATTAGACCTGTGATACCTTGCTTCGAAGCGTTTTTGAATTCTTTTTAGGTGTCCACCAGAGATGAACCAACGCTCTCAGCAAACAACAGTACCACATATGAAAATACAAATAACAAATAACCAGTGAAAACACAAGGCTGCTTCCATATCAGGGGCACCACTGCTTGATACAAGAAAATTCCTCCTCCTCTGGCTGGATACAATTTTTCCTATATTTCAGAGTGGGACAGAGAGAGAGAGGGGAGTTCTTTAATTTGTCTCTCTTGTTTATAAGACTACAAGGTGAAATATGGAGGTTGTCCTCGGTTTTATAGCTCATTCCAATTAATTAAGAATTTTTAAGTTTAATTTTTTATTTTTTAATAATTAAATATTTGATTAAGAAATATTTAATATATAATAAATAAAATAAAATTTACATAACGTAAATTCAAACTTCAAAAACAATATGTCTGTCCCAATTCGCATGCGAGGAGCCGGGTGGGTTTAGAGCATAACGTGGCAATTTAACATGAGATATATGATCCTAAAAAATAAAAAAAATGGGGATGCCAATAGGAGGGGCGAATTTATTCCGGGATGAGATCTTGAAATTTTGAGGATTAAAGCTTAATCTGTTTCGTATCCCGTCCGCCATTGTCATCCCAATAAAAAAGAAAAGACGACATAAAGTTTCGCATACATACAATAAGGGGTGGCAAAATAAATCGATGAAAATATGATTCACCTAATTTGTTCAAATTTGAACAAACATTAATGACTTGTTTGTTTATTAATACAATTTATCTTTTGATCTATTCAAAATTTAGATAATTTGAACTAAATGTAGTTTAAATTGATTTATAAGAAAAATCTATAGAAATATTTAAATATTTTATACATGTAAAAGAACTTTTTTATTAATTAAGTTAGTTTAGTAATTAACAAATTATAAGAAAAAAACTTAGATAAGAGTTGAGGAAGTTGTTAGGATCGAAATAATCGTGTGTCATGTAGAATCTAACAAAATAAACCTCAAAAAGGATAATTAAGAAGACAAACGAGAAATATACCAAAGAGACACTAGACTTAATATGGTTCTACCATCGATGAAGAATTACCAGGTAGAGTATAAAATATCGGTATAAGCAATCTCACAAAATTCACTCAAAATAAAAAGTGGTTCACACAAGTGGCAATGTAATACTTGTGTTCTCACAAATTCTTCGTATAGACGTAAGACTCTTTTTGTGTTTTCTTCTAGGAAAAAAATTCAATTACGAGCAAAGCAAAGTTTCCTAAGACAAACACCGAATATTACAAAAGACACACTGTTAACTCGTCATCTTACCTCGCCTATTTCTGTACTCTCAATTAAATTTTAATTAAAATTTAAATATTATTATTTATATCATGTTTTATTGTTGTTTATTGTATTTAAATATTAATTTATATAGTATGTAATCTCTAATTTAAGCAAGGGACACACATTGACCCTAGTTTCAATAGGGAATTCCGCAAAATCAGAAAGGATCATGTGATTCTTCATCCTTGTGCGTGCTAGTGATACAGTAGCTCGACAACCTTCATGAATCCTTTCTCATTTTCAAAAAAGAAAAGAGTCAAAAGGATAGATATTCGTGTGAGTTAACTATATAGGGACTCCACATATATGTTCTCAATCATTTTTCATTTCATTTCATTTCATTCAAATTATTACGATGACTTTAGACCTAACTTGAATTATTATCCCCCACTTATATTACTCAATCAAATATAATCCATCCAAATAAATTCGTTACCAACCTAATTAATTAAGCAAATTCCACAAGGTAGTTTTGAACCCCTTTGTTCCTAGAAAAGTAGGCAATGTTTGTAAGTACCGTGAAACTAGAAAAAATATATACTACTTCTATCACAATTATTGAAAAGAGATCATTTGCATTTATGTACTCCAAAAGCAACTGACATCTATTGTCAGTTCTCTTTCAGTTGTGATTTCTGGACTTAATATTTTAAATTTGATGTATTCATGTGGTCTTGTTGGGTTAAATAGAGTGATCTTAAAAGTTATTTATTAATATTTTTTATGTTAATGAATTCTTAGAAAAATTTTCATTTTTACACGCAACAGAAATCTAAAAGAACCATTTTTCTTGTGCTCATTTTACAAGTGATTTACAGATTTTAATTCATCTCAAATGCCGGACCATTCATGTGGATACTAGAGTTTCACGAGGAAAAATAAATCTTCATGAATTCCGGCGACATTATGTCTTTTCTTTTTTTACTTTTGAGGCACACATCCTTTTCTCCTCCCCATCCCCCCAAAATCCATAGGGCCATGCTTCCATAAGCCTCACAGAAGATTACAACTACCATTATTACGTATTAATTTAAACAACCTCCATCATCTCTATAAGACATGAGTGAGTTTCTTGTATGTTCTGTCAATTTTAGATTTTATTAGTGAAATTACACTGAATATTTTAATATTATTGTTGTCAAGTATAACAATAGTGAAGGTTTTGTATTTTTCTACCACCAAATAAATCTCAAATAGACCATTAATTAGACTCTAAAGAACGTAAGACCTAAATTCTCCTAAATGTACTAACATGATTAAATGTAATTTCAACTGATATTTATCACCTATATATAGATTTTCCCCCTTTATTATGCCTTATTTTTTTGCTAAAATTTACACATTAATAGTGATTATTATAAGCCTCAGGAGGAAGAAGAAAAAGCAGAAAAGGTTCAATTTGACTAGTGAGTGCTGTTATTCAAAGTCCAAAGACAATGTAAAATGATTTGTTTGAGGGTGCATGAAAAGAAGAGAAAAGGAGGTAGCTGGCTGAGGGAATTTTGTATTTGGTTTTGGTTTTGAAGGTTGCACTAAATTTGGGCAATATGGAAAAGAAAAAAGCGCTGTCTAATTTCTGATGGCTTTCAGCACCTCATGTTAGCGGGGATATGCCTTGATTCTAACAAACCATAGGTGCCCCACCCTATGGCGTTTCTCTTAATCTTGTCTTGGTAATAGCAAGACATTTTGGGGCCATTTACTTCTCATTCGTCCACCTCTCCCTAATGTTCTTTCATCTCCTGCATCTCATAACTACATTATTACTCCCAAAATTCACTTTTTACTTCTCATATTTCATTTCGTTAAATGTAAATTTAATTAATTTTAAAAATTATTATAAATTATTGTAATTTTTCTTATATTAATATGATGACAAAATATATTCTACAAAAGCTAATCAAAGCCAAGATACGGCTTAACCGGAAACAAAAATACGATAAAAGTTAAATGAACGGCACAAAATATCTCCTTTAACTATGTTTGTTTTAGTTTTTTTTTTGTAGTCGATGGAGCTTTGGAGACCAGATACTTTCGACTAATAAGATGTGGGAAGATTAGAATATCCAAGTAATATGTAATATCCTTTTTGTAGCAGAAGATAAGAGATTTTCCTTTTCCCATCTTTGTTACCGTACGTGGAATTTGAGTTTGTTAAGGAAGAATTGAGATAATATACTATTAGTGCCACTTTTACTTGGTTGGGACAAGTTTTAATGCTCCTATTATTCCGAAAATTCTTATTAGAAAATAAGAAATTAGTGATGGATAAATTTTTATTGCTAAATAATATAATTTTTATGTAAAAAAATAAAAAAAAACACTATAAATTATCATAAAAAATTTAATTAGCTAGAAATTTTTCGCCACGGATTAGCTAGAAATTTCCTATAAATTTTGTAGCTAATTTTATATTTTATGGTGAAAGTAATAGCCGAGATTGTACAACTATCGCTAAGAAATAAGAAGCTAATTCTTGTTTGATCATAAAATTAATAGTTTTAATAATTAGATCGTGGTTGATCGCACCGAAAGTTACTCACGATTAAGAGTGAATAACCAAAGATTAAACCTTGGGTACGAAGGTGATGAGGGGTGCTAAAAACCCGCCCAACCCATCGTGTCAAGGACGCTCGGCCATAGGAATGTAGTAAATAATTCGCTTAATAACTTAAATTCTTAGATGAATTGACTAATAATAATTCACTATGATATTAGAGAATGTAAAATAATATTCATCAATATAATAACTTAAACTTATAAATGAAAGGTAGATAGGTTACAGCACGCATCACCAACAGCTCCCTAATTATTGTTAATGCTATAGAAACTTAATTAATATTAGAGGCCAACTTAACTGCAATAGACATAGGGCAAGTAACTAATAAAGGAAGTAGTGTTGTGTTGAGTCGAAATGAGACAATGGCTAAGGGTTACACGATAGGGATTTGTAGACAGTGTAATAAGTAGCAATTCCTCCTCTGTTGGTTTAGACCTGAGGGCTCATCAAAATTTGGACCGTTCAATAGGGAGTTTTTGGAATGTGATGTCACGTGCTCATTCCAAACAAGGAAAGAGTTAATACGCATTTGAAAATGTCCCTTTTGGCCACTCAAAGTGGTTAGTCCATTAAACATGTGAAAACTATAGATATTTGGTCTGTTTTGGTATTTGCTAGTATTTCCAGACCTTGAAAGCAAGAAAACAATGTTCTGACTTTGTCTATTCATCAATTTTCAAGAAATTAAGATACGTATATATTGTCTTATTGTCATTAGGTCACTTTATATATCTTATTTTTAAGATTTTAATTTTATATTTTTTTAAAAATTAGTGCACTAATTAGTTATTTTTTCGCCTAATGACTCTATCTCTGACGTAACCCGAACTAGTAGCAACCGATTCTAGTAAATAAAATGTTTTCTAGAATTGGTTGATCGAATAACAACGTAAAATGGAAAAAGATTGATCTACGTTCAAATATTGTTCAACAATTGAGAATTTGGGTTGCGTACTAGATGAAAGAAAAGAGGCCAGTGAATACATATTTGATTTGAGAATGTAATGTAATGATCTTTTATTTTTTGTTAACTTAACGTGTGTCTATGAATTTAAACTAATTAAAGCACACGGACAAATGATACGTTCAAGTTAAAATAATAACTTGTATCGTCACCGCTTTGACGTAATTTTGTTGTGACCTTGTGTAGAATGGATTGACTAATTCTCCTTTTTTTTCTTTTTGATTCATTCACTTTATCCAAAATTTAATAATTTGATATCATATGGATTTGTGTTTTATAGAGCTTATTACAAATATAAATATTTCCTATCAAAAAGTTTTTCATTTTCAGATTTTAAAATCAAACTTAATTAAGTATGTCAATATCACGCATCTATTTCACCGCACAGCCGTGATGTGTATTAAGTTATTTAGGTGAAATGACACACATGCATGTGTGAAACGCAAAGCCTACGTTCATAATTAGGCATGTAACAGTGTAGTGCTTGTTCCTTTCATATGAAGCAGGAGATTAATTTGAGTTTGCCTTGAGGAGTTCTCGTTTTGGTGGAGTCACAATTTAAAATTCTTAGTTTCTTTTGGTTAATAAGTTTTAAATTAATAATTTAGTATAATATTCAATAGATTTGTTAAGACAAATATTAGATTTAGACAAAGTTGTCAGGCTTGATCCAATATATATAATTATATTATAAATTTTCTTTCAGACTCAAAGATTTTGACACATGTATGGAAGGAATTTACATTCATCTCGCACCAGATTGAATTATGGTGCAAAATGACGTCACAATGTGGCAGATGCCTGACGTCACTGAGGCATGTAGATAAAAAAGGCTTTCATATATGAGTTAGGTGGAAAAGCTGGGAGTCTGTCACTTAACACATTCTACAGCTGTAATGGAGGAGACGTGGACTATAAGAATTTCTAATTCAGAGTTTCACTTATATAAATTAATATTTCAGGTACAAAAGTATAATAATTGTCAAAGAACATTGACAATGCGCACATCAAAGAGCCTAATGTCTTTTAATTACAAGATGTACTAATCTTAGAAATTTTGAAAATCGATACCATCATTGTAGAAGTCAAACTGCATGTCCGATACACTAAGCGTTCGCTATGCGCAGGATTCTAGGAGGGATTGATCACAAAAGTCTATTATACGTAATCTAACTTATATCAGTCCAAACTCGTTTCTCAGCGCTCGAACTCGCACGTCAAAGATTTCACTCACACGACAATAACTTTATTAGTTAAAGTCAAGACTTTCCTTCTTTTGAATAGCAACATAAGCTTTTTAACAGTTATCATGAATCAAAGGAGTAATATAGATGATTATTATTGCATGTTGGGCACAAACCAACAAGAGCATAACAAGAAGAGCATGGATAACCTAGGAAGTGTAAGAAATCAAACAAAAGACAGAATTAATTTACTCAACAAACTAATTAAATAGTGGTAGCTAGCTCCAATGTTCTGAATAACGTTAAGGGTAAGGTTTCTAAACAAATGGAATAATTAAAGTTGTATATTTGTCTGTTTCTACCGACCAGGTAACAACTTTGCTTTTCCATCAGTGATGTCGCATTTTCTATGTACCCTTGCCCACGAATCAACATGACTTCTCCTTTTTCATGATTATCACCTTTTCTTAACATGTCTTGAATTATTATTATCATTATTTTAAAATTATGTCTATCTTTTTTTACATTTACTATATTACACTGGTCCAATAACAGCTTTCCTAGTAGCTACCTACTACTAGCTAGGACCATTTTACTTGTTTCTAGTGAAATTTTATAATAAAAGATATAATATTTAAAATATATATATACAAAGATATATCTGAATGCTTTGTCTCATGTAAACCATCCTTGCTGTAATGTTCTCCATTTAGGCCGTGTCTTCTGGCCTAGAAAAATTTAAATATTTTTCTTCCGCATGATACGTCCTCACATGTTTATGTGATTTTTTAGGTGGTATTAATTTGCATGAAGCAATAAATTAATTAATGGTCTATATATAATATGCTTTATCTAGGACACGTAAGCCGTTATACATAGATTATTCATTTCACGGACTAAAAATACTTCTAATTATGTATGTATAGTAATGGTATGTAGGTTACTAATTAAAGATATCTATTTTCACGGACTAAAAGAAAATAATTAATTAAACAGCCCAAATCTGATTAAACTAATTAATCACTCAATGTATAATAGAGTGTGGATGTTCTAAGTTATTGGAAAATCTTTGAGAAAGCGTGAATGAAGCATAAGTCAAATAATTGATTGATTTAATTTGATGGACCTTCTCTCTGGCCTTAGTGAAATAGGAGATGAATTTGGCCTGAACATAAGGTCAAACAGAATTTAATTTGAAGGGGTTGCGATCAAATAGGAGTATGGAATCAATGAGCAGTCGACAAGATATATGAATTCCGATCCTCTATCTCACTTGTTGCTTGGCCGACATTCCCGTGGAGTAGATATGAAATAAGAAATATTTTAAGACTAATTTACAAAATAATCACTTAAATATTAAAGAGTTAAAAAATTTTAACATATTTAAAATCTTAAATATTTAATTAATTAAATTTTAAAATAACATAAGACTGGGAGAAAAAAGAGAAAGAAGAAAAACGAATTAAAGTGGTCCATCTAGTTTTGCTGGTTTGGAATTTAATGCCAAATATTGCGTGTTATTCCCCTTTAGTCCCCGCGTTTCCGGGACGCCCACTTTTTATCCTTGAACGTGCTATTGAGTATGACCTTTTTTCTATACATATTTTGGAACAGCAATAAAAAGTTGTCTCTTTTTTTCTTTTTTTTTTTCCAACTCGTGATGATTAAAATTGGGGCCTACATAGTGGGTATTATATGAGAAACCATACCTCCCAAATTGTCAAAATGGAGCAGTATTTCTACAAATTTACAATAGTATACTTTCCCTTGAGGCAAAAAGCAAAAGTTGCGTATGTAGCTATAGGAGTTGACGATTTGCCAACAGTATTTTGTGCCTATTTGCTTCTTTCTTGTTCCATAATTCTGAATATTCCTTTTATTTCTCTCTGGACTTTGTATATTTTTTGTGTACTTTCCTAATCATCAATGCTGGATACTTTATTGATAAAATGACCTTTCTTCATAAAATTGCAATTTAAGTGCTAGATAAATTATAAAAAAGAAATTACATTATAAGATTAAAGAGTGTTTTTGACTTTGCATATAGACTATTTTCTTTTTAAAAATATTTTTAATTCAATTTTTTAATCTGTTTTTTTAAAAAAAACTAACTTTACTTTAAAAATTAATTATCGAGAAGAGAATTGTGCAAGATCATAAGTGGGGCATAGAGGGTGAACATTAATAAATAATGAATTGGGATGAGCGTAGATTTGATATCACAGAAATAAATAAATTTTGAAAGATAAACAACCCTAAAACTAACTCGTAAGAGAAGAATTGCTCAAAACCATATAAAGAGGCCAAATAAATCATATTAATCTTAGGGGGATGGCAAACAATTATGCAAAACCCCGTAAACCCGCAAAAAATTTCACCACCCCGCACGATTACTCCTATTTTCAACCCGCCTCGCACTAAATTACCCCTGACTCAATTATATGTTGTATTCCATATTATCTATACTAGTTTTAGTGTACGTGTGTCGCACATCACTACTAAAAATTATCATTTTCTCACCGATTTTCACTAAAACGCGAACACTATTCCTCATCGATTACTCAATAAAAAGAAAAAAAAAAATAAAGCATTTTCTACCAAAAAAACTGCGGAATTTCAAGTACTATTTCAATGGAAAACTCCGCTTTCTCACCATGCATTTTTCCTTGTAAATAAGTTCAATAGGAAATAAGGGGAAAAATTATGTCTTATACAATATAAGAATTTAGAAATAAAAATTTAAATTTAAAATTAATAAATGATTATGTTTAAGAATTTGTCTAGTCCACTAGTTCTTTCCTCGGATTATTCTAAAACTTGGTTCCAATGAACAAAACACATTGCGTGAAGTAATGTTTGCTTGAAAGGTGAAAATCGCTTATTTTTTCACGAAGCACTTAAATGCATGCATTATATGTAATTATTATGTTAATTATTAAAAAATATTATTACTACATTATTAACATATTAACATTTGATATAAACTCGTCACGCCCCGCCTGTGGGTATGACTTGCACCCGGTGCCCTAGAAGGACCCGGGACTACTAACTCCAGGGCCGAGGCATGGCCCCATGCTCGGGTTAGCTCTATCTCGTGTCTCGGAAACAAGTACATATAACGGCTGAACACAGCCTTTCTACTATCCGCCTATAGCCTCGGTACTCCGTAATAACAAATTTCTGACCAAGACATACCATAATCGTGAACCTAAGGGCCGACAAGGCCACCATGTCACTAGTCATCCTAAAACTTAACAAGAAAACTGAGTTGCCGACCGACAAGGTCACCACAACAAACCATGGCCCTCACACCTGGCCAACATAAAAACAAAGATATAACAACTATACAACCGGCACGCCTCACACGACCGGCTCAACCGACCACAGGAGATAAAATACAATCAATGTAAGCCTCTATGAGTAACAATAGAAATGACGGACAGGCCCCGACCTACCCATGTACTGCATACTGCAAAGTAAAAGAGCTGCATTCCTCGGGAAATCGACCCGACTTACAGGAGCGATGACCAATAGATGGCCGGAATCACGATGGATCGCCTCCCTGCCTACGCAAAGCACTGCGTTAGTAACGCAAATGGCCCCACCGGGCGTCGCATCACTGGGTACGAGGCATGCAAAGCAAACTAATAATAACATAACCAAAACAAGAATATAGATAGTATACTCCAATAAATCTGTATGCAGAGATAAATCAATCAAGAAAACTGTAAGACCGAATTATGTTTTCAGCATCGAGCAAGGCGAGGCATACCGTAAACGCGACGGTCATTGCCTAGTAGCTAAGATATAACACATAAATATTATACAAGTAGCAAGCAAGAGCCAATACGAACTTCATGGGCTCTGGATGGCACCAAGCAAGCAAATATTCTATATACCCCTGCCCTGATCAAACCCGCCAAAATAAGTCACTCCATGTATAATCGAAAAGATTATTAAAATTTAATTTCTTATTCTGATCTCTTTCCGTGCTATACCGATTCTTTACCGATTATACCGATTTCGAAATCTTTCTTTAACTGTTGCTAATAATTCGTAGCCAATATCTCAACTGCCCGAATGGCTAGGTCTGAGCTACAAACCTGGTCCTCTGTCTATCTCGCTTACTTTTACTACTTATATTCGAAAATCTCGTTTCTTATTCTATAACATGCTTGCTAATCATACACAAAGCCTATACCGAATCCTGCACGTTAACTCGCCCGGCGCATGCTTTTCTATCTTTCTGACCGAAATACGATACTAACGCAAAACTGCACTTACTAGACTTAATTAATTCTTCAACATTCAACTCCGAAAGTTTCAAATACTCTGAGTTTACTATGATTCACAAAGCTAAAGCTTACTAACTTGCCGAAGAACAACTTCACATACCTTACCTCGAGTTATCCGACCGCCTCTGACTTCAGGCCTTCACAAGATCAGCTATTTCTCCCAACCGGTATTCATGTAGACATCAATTAGCACTAAATATAATGTTATTCACACTTTACTCACTTTCGATATAATTACAGTCTAAACTTAGGCTTATCGAAAGACTAAGCCGAAAAACTTGCTATTTTTCGTAAGTCCGTTATGGAGAAGTATTCACTTTACCTGGGCCAGTGAGCACATAGACACTAGTTTGGAGCAATTCTACTTTACCTGGCTCGCAGAGCTCTGACGATTCGTCTACCGTATTTCGCGAAACAAACTGTAGAGAGGAAGTTCTACGCTAAATAATTTTCATATTCGAGGTTAGCTTCTAGATTATGTTTGCCAAAGGTAATCACCGATAATATATATCTCCTCTTCGTCTCTCTCTTCGCGTTTCGGAAATTTCAATGGAATATATCACTAAAAACTAAAGTGGGGCTTTACATACCTTTGTCTCGGACAAAGCCCAACGTGTCACGGTGAGCCAACGCGGGCCCGCCTCCGTGACACTAGCGCCATCGCCAGGGCTCGCCCGCTCCTTCCGCTACGGTTCGACGCGTAATTTTCGTCTGATCTTTCCGAGCCTTTCCTAGCACGTATGGCTTTCAAATATGCTTAACCCATGTGTGAATAGGCCATCTAGATGCCAATTATTACTTGGTGTAACATAAACATTATCATTATGAAGATGCATTGTAATACAAAGTTGTATAGTAGAATAGAACATATATTTTATAAGCAAAATCATTTATGAATTGTGTTCTATTTTATAAGGATAAAAAAGTGAATGATAGTTTGCTATGAAACTGTACTTTTTAAATATTTAGTTACAAAGATAATTTTTTAAAATTTTTATTTTAATTTCTTTAATTTATTTTATCGTACGTGAGTTAAAATTTTGTGATAGATAATTAGTTAGTATAATAAAGAAAGGATTGCTAGGTTAACAAAATTGTAATTGATTTTAAAATTTTAATTTAAAAAAACAAAAAAAACATGTAATTTAATTAAAATACAAAAATAAACACATAATTAAAAATACTTTAAAATAATAAATATTAGAATTTCTTACATCTTATTTAATTTAATAGATATATTTTAATTAATTTTAAATTTTTGAATATTAAAATTTTAATATTTAGAATTTTTAATTTTATGGTTTTTTTTTTGTTTTAATTTTATCTATTATAAATTTTTTTAATTTTTTTAATTTTTTTAATTTTTTTAATTTTTTTAATTTTTTTAATTTTTTTAATTTTTTTAATTTTTTTAATTTTTTTAATTTTTTTAATTTTTTTAATTTTTTTAATTTTTTTAATTTTTTTAATTTTTTTAATTTTTTTAATTTGTTAAAATTAATTGTTGAAATAGACTGTAACTGAGAATAGATTCAAATATTATTTAGTTATTTTTGTAATAATAATTTTTTTAAAAAAATAGTAAATGATACTATCTATTGTGAAGGAAAAAAGTTCAATAAGCATTTTTAAGGGTCTTCACACTTTTCACATATATTGAATGTTGGGGATTAGTTGATCAAATCTAAAGAAATCATTAAAAATTATTCTATCGGAAAATTGTGTTGCATCTTCAAAATGAAATAAAATTATTTGAAAAGGTAACAATGAAAAGTGATTGTTGGCATTTTCAACTATAGTGTTGTCATTGAATTCAACCTCTATCTCTTTGTTGATCGATAAAAATTAGGATCAAATACAATTAATGTGTCCATTTATGATGTAACAAATCTTGTATTTTTGTAAATATTTTTTTTCACTTTTTAATATAATTATTAAAAAATGTAGCATGAACTTTTGTGTGCTGTAAAAAATTAAATTTTAATGGTTGAGCTAATAAATACGTGAGTCAATTATCAATCCAAACTTGAACAAGTTCTATGAAAAATCGACACGCATGCTAACTTACTTAAATTGGCATAAAATAGCCCACTTTTAATCAATTGGCTATAATCTTTTTATAATTATTGGGTAAAAAAATTATTATTTGGTTTTTAAAAAAACTAAAAAAAATAAAAAAAATAAAAAAAATTTTATATAAAAAATTATTTTTTTTACTTTACGCTTGTGTTGTATTTGATTGCATATCCTTTCTAAAATAAATATTTAAAACATTTCAAGTTAACAAGTTCGAATTTGAGTTTTGAAAATTAAACTAAAATAAAAATATTTTTAGGTGTCTTTATTCACTACGATTATTTTTCATTCTCTCTCCTTCGCTCTTTTAGAATATTCTTTATCTTTTCTTCTTCCCTAAAATTCTCTATTAGAACTCCGAGACTTACTCTTAGATAAATATGTAGTACTTATGTATACTAAAATATATATACACAACACATTATGTATAAATACCCTAACACAAAAATAATGTATATTTAGAATATAATTATAACTATATACATCATCTAAATACATATATTAACGTTATATGTGCATTTTTCCTCTAAGCGTATACATACGTAAATTGTATAAATACAGCTAAAATTTCTTATATATACTATTTAAATTAGAGATCAAATCTTAAATCCAAATTATCGTCTAAGAAAACGCTCGTAATATGCAGTACTTTTTTTGTGTATACTAAAGAGAGGTGGGATTGTATTATTGATCCGATGTATACATATTGCTAACTATGAGCCCCCCTCTCTCTATATATATATATGTGTGTGTGTGTGTGTGTGTGTGTCACACATGTATACATTCCTAACATAAACAATGTATATTTATGATCAAATTATAACAATATACATAATCTAAATATATATATATATATATATATATATATATATATATATATATATATTAATTATATGTAGATTTTTCTTCATGTATACATATGTATTTATTCATGATGCAATATTTTACAATTACAGTTAAAGTTAAAAATAGAACAATTATTTTTATGGTATTCATACAACTCTTAATTTTTATGGTGGAGTTAAAAAATTAACTTGCTAAAATTTTTTATGTATACAATTTAAATTAAAGATTGAAATCTTAAAATCCTAAATTATCGTCTAAGAAAAAATTTTAATATGACTTTTTACTATTAAAGCACTTTTATACTTTCTTTTGACTATAACCTGCCAATAGTTATAGGTTAGAATTTTGCTAATATTTATTTAATTATAAAAAGATCAATTATATTTATACATTCGCTGGGCATGTCATGATGTAAGAACTTGCACCCTAATTGGACTAAGTTTAGAACCCGGGCCTGATAATGGAATTATGGGCTATTAAAATATCCGAATCTGAATTGAGAGTCCTGGTTTCACTTCAGTGTCATTCTTTGGGCAAGACTTGAATGCTTAGATTTTATATTTCAATTTAGGATTTGAAGGATCAATTCTGTAGTTGCCGGAGCAGCATACTGAGAGAGGACTACCTTTTGAACATGGTACACTGACCTTTCAAGTTTTCTATTTTTTTAAGAGAAAAATTCGGTGATTCTCGAATTGCAGCTTTGCAGGTAAAGTAGTTTGTATCCATGTCTCGGAGGTTTAGCTTATAATCCCTGTTGATTTTTGCTTCTGGTCTAGAATGTATTGTTGCATTTCATTAATTTTTTCCGATCGGTGTTCGTCTTTAGTTATTTTGTTAACTAAACAACTTCAAACATATTGAATACAGCAATAGGCTAAATGCATATTGAAGTTTCGAATAGCTGACTCAACTAGTTTTATGTTGAGATGTAATTGTTGTTGTAGTAATCGATTTTAATCAATTGTTTGTTATATTTTTCTTTTTAATGAGGGAATAATGCTTGAGTGTCTAAATTATATGAAAACTAGCACTATATTGTTCTGGTTCAGAGTCATTAAATTTTATAAATTAGAATTGCCTTTTTCTACAAGTATTAATAACATATGTATATTGTTGAATTTTTCTTTTGACCTCTGTGCCTACAAAGATTTTTAACAATCCATTCTAACTAGATAAATCCAAATGTTCCATTCCCTTGCTAAGAATGAAATGGTGGGAATCCATTTTTGAATATCCTCCTTCCTTGGATTAGTACTGGGATGCATATATCAAAAGCATAGTTTGAAATTTGAATGAGAGATATCTTTCCTTTTTCAAATTCAAAATTTATAATCCCTTATATTCCGAAGAAGGAGTATCGTGTCAAGAAGAGAAAGTGGTATTCTGTTGCTAATATAGAGAGAGTGTACATTCCATTCATCACTTGAAGCTGCGGGATTGTGCTAGTTTCTGCTTAGGTAGTGACATTGTTGTTCTTTACATTGGGTATCGCTGCTTTGCAAATCATATTGCTATAGAAATATATATGGCCCAACTAGATTAATTCTGTGATTTGTTACAGCACATGAACATCCATCCATGCTTGGATGTTGGTTCTACTGGGCTTAAAGTCTTTCTTGGCAGTTGCAGTTATAGGTGCTGGAGTCCTTGCTCTCTGTAGCTTTACAACCATTGCTTATTCTGGCGAGCCCGAAGAAGGTCCAGCTATCCTTGACCTCACGAAGGTATTCTCAGTTTTTATGACCATGTTTCCTAAGTAAATTGTGAAAAGGTGTGATAATGCTTGTTGGAGACTTCTGATGTGACATTATTAATATTTAGCGATCTGGTTGAGCTTGCTCTTCAGCAATCGGTTCCTGAAATGAAAATAATGGTGTGTTTGTCTTTTAGCATTATTTCCCATAGACCAATATATTTGCATAAAACTAAGTTTAGTTACTATGCATACTGCTTAACCTTTTCTAGACAATCTATATAAAGAAATATCAATGATTTGTTTTAAGTTAAAATGAGCTCCGTAAGTGTGCTATGATGCATCAAGGTCACCAAGCATGTGGATCTTGCCACTAGATGTCACTAATATCTATTGTGATCTAGTTGGAATGACATACATTGAGGAATTGAGGAAGAATCTAAGGCCAAGGGAGGCAGAAATTGAGGTAGATCGATGAGCCTAAGGATGAAGGTTAGATGTTCACTTGACCCGGAAAACTGAGTGATCGATTTCCACAGCCATATGCTAATGAAGCAGGTTTCGTCTTCAATAATGGAGGAGCCTATCCTTGATCTATGTCTTATGACTAAGAAACCTTTTTAAAAAATAAAAATAATTAAAAAAAGAAGAAAGAAAACCTTCGATTTCCTCTTAGTGAATTTTGGACCAGAGCAAGGAGTTTCAGTTTCAGATGACTGAACAAATCAATAAGAAAAGAAATTGAGCAAATTGCATCATCAGACTAGAATAACAACTTAGAATGGATAAAGAGTAAAGAAACATGTTTGTGTTCTTTAATTTTTAACCATACCTTGTTAAGTATGCGTGGCAATGATTTGTTTAGATTTATCTCTTCTTCGGAGTCCAAGAGTTTGGATTACCTATATATCAAAATATAAAGAAAAGATAGAGTTTGGATTCATCTAATTGAATATTGACAGCAAATGAGCGGATTCATGAAGGTAATTTTATTTGATTTCTTGAAATGTTGTAGGTACATGTGATATGACACCGAGGACCAAATGATTTAAACCATCTAATTTCTTTGCAACACGGAGAAAGGATCATCTCTGCTATAGTAACATTAGCATGGAATAGTAATCATTCCCTCACATGAGCAACGCTGTAAGAAGAAAGAAAAGGCGATGTGAATTAAGTAATAACCATCAAAGCTTCTATATTACTAGTAATTAATTGATCTATGGAACTTATGGATGGCGAACTCCAACTAATCTCACATCATCAACCACGGGACCACACAAGGAGCCAGAGTGATCGCTCTTCATGTGGTAGTATGTGCTCAAGAACCTAACCCTGGTGCGCTCGGTAACTGCTGTGAACCGGCTTGGCCCGCTTGAATCCTCCATTGGCCTGCGGACTGGTTAGGGACTCGCAGTGACTTTTCCAGCAAATGCCCTATAAGCATAGACCCTTGGCATGAATTGCTCGCATCTCCAACTGAGAACATAAGGTCGTAGACTTTTCCCTTCCGAGTCCTCACTATTTGTGCTATTGCGCTTTCTCTTCCAGCCACAAGCTCAATGGCGCGCTTGCCCTCTGGCACGGTGAAGTGTTCAGCATCAATGTATTTTACTGCCTTGAGTGATTCGATCATCCATCCGGGCAATGGTGAGTGATCATCCTCAATGTTTGGTGGAATTAGAACACCCCAGCTTGTGTTGGGGAAGACATATGGACCCCTCTTCAAAGTTACCATTCTTCAACATGTTGCCTGCTTTCAGTTTATGCATTAGAATTTAAAGAACTTCTAGACACGCATAGTATGTACTTTTCACGTGGCCTGCCCATTTAAATGCACATGGACAAGAGAGGGGTGGGGGGGGTTTACCTTTTGGTCTATGTGGGGTTTTCAAAGCCTTGAGAGCAGGAAATCAATGAGTGGACCACAAGCTGGGTCCTTCTCAACTGCTGGATTGTGTAACATGATTTCAATCTCATTGGCTTGGGCCAAGAAACCCCATGAATAGGAGTCCCAACCATCACTACTATACATGGTCTGCATAGGGAGCATTCCCAGTCATTAGGTTCAGTATTAGGTGACACCGACACATTGAGTTTCTTGAGCACAAGTCCTGTGCAAAGTTGAAAGACAGAGAGTAGAAAGTTCCATTAGTGACATTCGTGACTCTGGTCTTGATGGAAGCGTCTTCCCCAAGCCTAACAGCAAAAGCTCCTTCAGGCACTGGAAGCAGCATGTCACCTTGTGTTTGACCTGCTTTAATGTATTCTACATAGCCTGATATTTCCCAGTTGGGTATTGGTGTGAGGGTCTGTCACTTTTGTGCCCTTCATTTGTGATGCTAAGACCTTGCTCGAAGTTGCCATTAGGCAATAATCCTGATCAACCACAAGGTAGAAAAGTTACATATATAACCAGGTTATAGTTAAAGTTATAACTAATATACACAGATACTATAAGTACACTATCAGGTTATTATAAGCCAATAACAATTAATTGTGGATTTATAACTTACAAAACATGGTAAGTGACCTATTACGGCAGGTAAAACTACAATTATATAAAATGCTGTGTATATAATTTGGATTCTATCATCAAATGTTCTTTAACATATCAAGCAGACCTTGCTTGAACTTGAAGGGAATCTATAGTTATAGGACATGAAATCGTAAGCTTCAAGCATTATGAGATCTACATTGCCTGACTAACCGCATGCCTGATGAAGAATAAGCTAGCTATGTACTAAGACAAATTAATTTATTCAAGTTTTATTCTAAAGGGAATGTTCATGTTGGTTGCCAATTGCCAATGGATCATCGCATGTAGTGTTTCACTAATCACGTGAACAAAGTAAAGACCAGTGCATTAATTAGGTTCTTTTGTGTTTCTCTTTTTGTTCCTTAATAATCTCATGTAACATGGCTTGCATGAGGAACAAAGCTGATTAGTAACTCACCAGCTACGTTTTTGCGGTTTTGGGCACCACCTATCACTTTCTCCTACTATTTTAGTAGAAGAAATCAGAGGGGGTGGGTGAATATGATGTGACAACTTGGTGTCGGGAGAGACTGTAAGGCAAAGCTGGATCATCCAATTGGGAGTGAGGTGGGGGTTTCCAAAGTGAGTAGGTTTAGGTTGCTTTTGATTAAAATCAAAATTATATTAATTTTTTGTTTTTTTTAATATTTTATATTTACTGAAATATCTTAAATATTGATTAGTTTGATTTTGATTTTTTGACTTTTAAGAAATCTAGTGATTTTTTCTCTCCCCACCCCCATACTTAGATATTGATTTTTCACCTTATGGGTAATTCATTATTACTTTTTTTTAAAAAAGAAGAATTATGAAATAGTAATTTTTTGGATTATTAAGAAATGACCGAACATCTATGAACTTTAATCAAGTGAATAAAAGTTTATAAGAAATATAATTTTTCAAAAGGTAAATTTCATGATCGTTTAAATAAATGAATTTGGATTCAATGTATTTCTTTAAGAAAATTAAAGTTCGATAAAAGAAAGAGCATGAAAAAAATAATTAAAATTATTTAAAAATATTTTTAATTTTTTTATTATTTTTGTGTTTTTTTAAAAATTATAATATTAATTTGTCGGGCTCGTCTATTCTTTTTCTATGTATTTGTTTTAGTATAATAAAATCAAATCAAACATTATCTGTTTTTATAATGGGAATCAAATAAATTAGAACCTATCAATTTATTAATCGGTTTGAAATTGAAAGTTTTAGTCAAATCATGAACACCCAATGAGAGGTGACACGTGGTAAAATAAAAAAAGGGTGATGAAGAAACAGGAGGAAATGGGTAATTAATGACATTCAGATGTAATTTAGGAAATTGTTGAGTGATGCCTATGCTAGAAGGAGATAGAATTGATTGTTCTACTACTAAATTTCTGGAAAAAAATAAAGAGGCTATATAATTTCTATAAAATGTTTATTAGTGTGACAAGGACTGAGTTTCAAAATTACCCTTTTGATGTCCTCGAATATTTGATTGATTTGATAATATATGAACCAAGAAACCTTAGGGAAAATAAAGCTGGTCGTTTTCAGTCCCTTGCCATCCGAAAATAAGATAAATGCTGTATGATATTGACCGTTTAACTATGTAGACTGTAATAAATTGTTCCATCAGTATCCATATTAAGTATATTCAGGTATGCTTTATACATCTTTCATTTTATTCAAATGGTGAGAGCTTAGAATACGAGAAACTATTAATATTTTTTTTATTAATTGTTCTATTTTGGTAAGTGAATTTTTAAATACAGTGAAATAATACTTTTTAAGAATGAATAAATATTTTAAGGTCCAAACTAAAAAGACAAACTTAATACTTATATTTATTTACTCAGCACTATTGAATTATTATTTTCTAGCGAAATTGCATAGTCTATGGTAAACTAGTACTAATTGGTTACAGTCAGTGTATTTGACATTTTGATTTTATTTCGTAATATACGGTATTTTTAAATTTTATAAAAAAATATTAAAAGTTAAGGAAGATATTTATTAAGATTAATTAGTAAAAATGAATTCTTACTTTTTAGAACGAATAGTTTTGTACATAAATTAAAACACGACTTATTTTAAAACAAGCACAAAGTGGACTGCTAAAGTGTATATTATTCCAATTCCCAAAGTCCGAAGCAGTTATTGCTCCAATGGTCATAAAGGATTTCATGTGCTAAAAGCTGAAACTACTCTATGAAAATAATATCAAAATCTCGTATGAAGATATACTACCCCTGCATCTATTTACTGTATATTAAGTTAGCATTAATTGCTTACGTAGACAGTCCATGGCTATTTACCTCTCACCACCAACCTGCAACAAATGGGAATAAAGTTTGATATCCCCAGTGATATTCATATATTCTTCTCATGTTATCAATCATAAGAAGCTGTGTATTCATAATTGAATTCAAATTGTTCTGAATGAATGACTTAAAGATTTTTTCTTCCAGTCGTATATGTTCAAAAATCCAAATGATTTAATTTACATGTCACAATACGTTAGACACTGTGACAGAAACAGAAATTTAGAGAAGCAGATTCAAAAGAAAGATAAAACATCATACATGACAATTGAACTTGAGACTTAAAAGTCTCTTAGGCCTTTAAAGAGATCCTGCAACTTATATACAAAAGCTACTATTGACACACACAAAAAAAACATTAAGAAAAAATCCATGCTATCATGTTACAAAATTAGTAAAAACATACCGTCTTGTACAGATAAAACGACATTTATGGCAGCAAAGAGCAGCACTATATTCAGTATTGCTGTTTTCTTCATTTTCATTTTATGAGAAAGAGAGAGAGAGGAGGAGGAGGGGATATGTTGGACGAAAATTCACAAATGCCTCGACTGGCTTTTATGAATTTTTGTTGGTGAAAATGCCCCTTATATTGAAGGAATTTACGGTGACTGCCACCATCATATCGCTCTTTTGTGCTGGTCCAAGGAAGCAACATTGCATGTGCATTCCCATGCTAGCTCTCATAGGAACAAAGACAAAAGAAAACATTATTCCCGTTTTCAAAATAAGCATTGTTTTAATTTTTTATTTCTTCAATTTGATATTGTTTTATTATTGTTTTAAATAATTAAAAAATATATTAATGATATTCTTCAATTTTATCCTTATTTAAATGTAGTTATAGCTTATATAATCAAAAATATATTTGCTTACATCTTTTTCAATATATTTATTAGAAATAAGCGATTAAAAATATTTTTTTCTTTATAAATAAATAATTTTATATCAAATTAAAAATATCACTTATTTTAAAATAAAAGAGTAACTAATTATTAAATAAAACTAATCAATATCCTTACTGATTGTAAAATGTCGGAATATGTAATGTCTCAATTACTTATTTAAAGTTTTTAAAAAAGAATTATGAAGGTATAAAGGTTTCTGAGTTCACGAACTAACATTTTAAAAGTATTAAATGATCATTTAAGCAAAAAATTTCCAATAATGTTTGATTTATGCTGAAAGCAATACAGGGAGATGATTTTGTGTTCAAGCATCTTGCACGTTCAGTGATAGCCATGATTTCATCTTAGGCAGATGGAATATCTTGAATTAAGTGATGACTACTATTAATGTTATGTCCTTATATTTAATTTCAATCTTATCTTTAAATTTTTTATTATTACTTAAAGTCATTTGATACGTGAAATAAAAATAATAAATATAATAGTTATTTAAGTGAACAAATAAAAATATTTTTAATATTTAATTTAAAATATTAATTAATTTTTAAAAAAACAAAAAAAACATTTGAGATAGTCAGTTATATGAAATTGGAAATTAAATTATGATTGAAATAAATTAAAAATATTAAAAATATTTTTATTTATCTCAACTCTCTGTGTATCAAACTCTCCTAAGAGTCAAGGGAGGTTTATCTGATGGTCCCCAGAGGGTGCTGGGCTTGGCATTTTTCATTCTCCTTGGCCTCTTCAATATGATAAATTAAAAAGATTCCCAACCACCAATATTATCCCTTAAATACTGACTTTCACTTGATTCATTTATTGGGTTTTGATGGCAAAAGATATATCCTATATATATAGTATTACCCTGAGGTTAAATTTATCGTGTTTTGATTGCAAATTTTAATTGATAATTTTATGTTTCTCCTACAAGTAGATAGAAACAAGATTTAGTTTATATTTTTGGAATCAAAAATTTCTTCCCTACTATATTTTAGGTTTATTATTTACACCATATATTTAATTAAAAAATTTCTTAGCACGATTATATTATTTGAGTTAAATTTTATTAAATTTTCTTCCATGAATTTCTTTCTTTACTTTTGTGGTATGTTTAAGAAATAATCTCACATATCTACTTTTGAATTGAATAAAATGCCATTACAAAAATCTTATATATTTTATTTACAGATTTTTCATGAAAAAAATTATATAATTAAAATAATATTGTAATGGCAATCTTCCAAAGGAACTTGATGTATTACCAAATGGATAAAGAATCCTTAGTAGCAAAGATTGCAACTATTATATATATATTTGTGTATTTAAAATTTATGTAATTAAAAACAAAATCATAAGATTAAAAAAATTCAAAAACACAATCAACAATTTTAACTTTTCTAAATATTTTTAAAATTAATATTTAAAATTAATATTTATTTAATTTATGTCTAATTAATTTATAATTAAAATTTTATACAAAATAGGCTTTTTTGTTTGCTCTAAATTAAAGTAAATTTTGTATATTATAAATAGGGATGCTGCTAATTGTGAAAATTATAGAAAGTATTTGAGATTTATAAATTGATGAATAAAATATTTATATATGTAATATATGTGCTACAAAACAAAAATGACAATGATATTAAACCGCAAACTGATTTGTGGTTTTATCCTCAATTCTCAAAAGAAAAATTCAACAATAGTCTTTTTTCTAAAATTTATTTGTTTTAATTTATTTATACTCTGTTATATATATGTGTGTGTTAAAAGAATTTAAATTTTTTTAATTTAAAACAACATAAAAATTTATACAAAAAAAATAAAATATTAAATTTAAAAATATTTTTAATATTTTTAATTTTTCAATTTTTCAATTTATTTTATTTGATAAACTTCGTATCATTAACAGTTAAAATTAAATAAATAAATAAAAAAAAAAAATAGTACATAATGAACGTGTCAACCAGAGAATAAAGTAAGGAACGGGAACAAGAGAAATCGGGAATAGGAGACATTTATATTCAAGATCTGAACCCATGTGCAGCCTCCGGATTGACTTTCAGGATTATTTGCACTGTATTGTTAGAAGTTAGAAATTTCATCGAGCATATTTAAAAATTTAATAAATAAAGATAACTTAAAAATAAAAAAACTAAAAAAAATAAAAAAAATAAAAAAAATAAAAAAAATAAAAAAAATAAAAAATGTAAACCAGTTCTTGTTACTCCTAAATTTTTGATCCTATTTTATTCCTTGGCCTAAAATGTCACCTTATAAATACTTTGTAAATTGTTCTTTTTGCAATAAATTTATCGTGATTTTTATGGAAAGAAACATAATCAGTGGGAATAATCTTATATACCAACTTTCAATTGGAATAAAATGCCATTACAAAAATCTTATATATTTTATTTACGGATTTACGTCAAAGATCATAGAATTAACATAATATTGTATTGGCAATCCTCCAAAAAGAACTTGATGCATTACAAATGGATACAAAGAATTTCATGTGGGCAAATGGTTTTTTGGTATTCTTATGTGATTTCGTGTCATTATCATACTGTAAATTATTTTTTGAGTTAGAATTAGGTTTCACCATCAATTTATCATGATATCAATTTGCATTCATTTTAAGTTTTTTAATTCATAGTTCATCCTATCAAAGGCCTCATCTTTAATTATATTATTCATTTTTTTATATAATCCAGTTTTTAAATGGGTTATATTATCTTGAATAATCATCACCATTAACCTTTTGATTTGAATTAAGTTAGGAGATCCATTTCTTATCGATATATAGTTTTTGTTGCTTTTATTCACAAACAAATTTAGCTTATTAAATTAACTGAGACGTAATTTAATTAAGTGATTGGTCTATCTGCAAATTCTCCGGAATTTGTATGGGAGAACAACCTCCCAGCCCCCACGCCCCTACTTCCAAGGCTGTTATAACATGATTAGCGTCCACTAATTAGTGATTTTAATTATCTTTTAGTTATTTTGTCTCCTCCTGCTCCTCCCCTTCGAATTGACACTTTGTTTGTGGTCGGCAATAATCGCCAAGACATGTGCAATTGATAATTAGACATAGGGGGTAAGGTGTTTGGTTGATCGGTGAAGAAATAAATTGAGAATCGTGGATATTTTAAATTTAATTTGAATATAAATAAAAGTATAAAGTGATTTTTTTAATTTGTTCAAAATTTCACAGGATAGTTATCTATATTTTGTGTGATTGTGTTGGTGAAATATAATAGTAGCATGGATGTAGTATGCAAGCAATTTTATCTTTAGCAAGTATGACAGGACTTAGGAGTATGTCATGTAGGGCATTTTGCAAGAAATTTGAGATGTGAAATGTTGTTCTTGTTTTTGTTTATTCAAACAAAATAAGCACCTTTAAATTAGGACATTATTGTTAGTCAAGGCAGGAAACCCGGAACTACAGGGACTATATAAGTTGGGAAGTTTCATGTAATAAGATCTTAGGATATTAATTTCCGATGTCATATTCACTTGCTAATACTGCTGAAGTAATTTGAAAAGTAAAATTTATAAGAACGTTATCTTTCTATATTTGGTGAGTTTTTATTAAATATTTTTATTTTACATTTAATGACCATCATTTTCGTAGGAATGATAAAACATGTTTAAAATCACAAAATTTATCGAGTATTTTTAGCATGTTATACACACATTTAGCTTAAGACTATAAAATATAATTTAATAATCTTCTTTATGTATCTTTAAATTTGTGTGTTCCGGCTGAATTAAGACATAAATGAAACGGATGGAGTACATTTTGAAGTTAACCATTACCTCGTACCGTGATTGGGCTTTACAAAGTCGCGGGAAGGATGTCCTGAAAGCGGCCCAATAATAGATCCGTCAAGTTTGAGGTCTGCAAAAGCCCAATATAGTCCAGGCCCTCCCCCTAATGGAAACAATAATATACTGTCAACTGCAACACTAAAGTTCGTAGTAGAATCCCAAAACATGTTGGTATGTATTGCCCTTAAGGGTTTGTTCGTAAAATCATCTAATATTTAAAATTGATGTTGGTGTAATTATATAATTTGTAATTATATAGTATAATAATTGGCGATGATTTATTTATTTGTTATAGTATAATTACGGTGTACTATAAGTATACTGTTTGGTTGCATAAATATAATACATAGTTAAATTATATTTTTAAAATACAAGTTAATGTTTGATTTGTCCTTATAAATGATATTAAAATAGGTATTTAAGATACTTATTGTTTCTTGAAAATATATTAATTAACAAACATATAAATTTATAACTAATATTGTAAAACATATATATATATATATATATATATATATATATATATATATATATTAAATTAACAATAAAAAGTTAAAAGAACACATTTGTAAGAACATTATGGAATGCATGTTTGACAAGAAAATTAATATTATAAAACATAAAAAAAATAAAAAAAATAAAAAAAATAAAAAAAATAAAAAAAATAAAAAAAATAAAAAAAATAAAAAAAATAAAAAAAATAAAAAAAATAAAAAAAATATAAAATTTAGAATTTTTAATTTTATGAGTTTAAATTTTGTACACAAATTTTAAAAAATATTAACATAATACTCTTACGTCAAATTTCAATATAACATAAAAATATATTACATAAATTAATTGGCTTTTAATTTTATCCTTGTTACCTTCTTGACATTTTTGAAATTAATATTTTAATTTAAAATTTTGAATAATACTGTAATTATGCGCTAAATAAAGAAAACAAAAAAATAAAAATAAAAGATGATCAACTACACGGAATCGTAAAAATAAAGGTTAAAAAAGGAAAAATAAATAATGTAAAATGAAACGTATATTCTAAAAAATTTAAAAAGTAAAATAAAAGAAATTAAAATAATAGTAACAAAGATTAATTAAAAAGAAAAATCACATTAAAACTATAAAAACCTTATAATTATATCATATAATACTTAGTTCGCAGCTCTCTCTTTCAATTACACCTACTTTCCTACTAATTAAATAATTACTTTATTAAATAAACATATTTTGTATAGTTAAGATGAATTATACTCAAATTAAATTTCTATGTGACTTTTTAAATCAGCCGTAAGTGCTTACAGAGAGGATGTTTTCAGTTTGGGCCATTATAGTACCATAAAAGTTCAAGATCCACAATCTAGAACTCTATATCTATTAGTTCGTTGGTCACCCTTTAAGATAAGCGACAGACAGCGCTTTTTAAAATATTTATTAAAAAGTACTTTTGGTGAAATGTAATTTATATTTGGTCATAAAATTTAAAATGTATTTTTGGCAACAATTAGTGCTTGACCAAACTTTTAAAAATGTAATTTTAAGTGTATTTTTCTAAAAGTGCTTTTAGGAAGAAACTATTTTAGCTTCAAACAATTTCGCTACTCCTTCAAAGTAATTATTTTCTTCCAAAACTTAACTAAACACTTTTTTAAAATAAATATTTTTGACCTTCAAAAACTTAACCTAACAGGCTATATAGCTCCTAGCAAAAAAAAGAAAGAACTCTATATCTATGGTTCCTACCAAAAGAAAAACCCTATATCAATGGCAAAAAAAAGAGTATTCTATATCTATGGTCTAAATCAAAAAAAAACTATCTAGGGTCATATATACTTACCCCAAACACAAGAATTCAGATCTGAAATAGGTCCCAAAATTTAAAAGATATAAAATAATCACATTTTACCAAATAAATTTAATAAACTAATTTAATTCGCTATATTTATTTTTCTAACTGCAACGATGATGAGATTCAATATATTAATCTGCTATATATAGGATAAATTAACTGTTATATATACCATTATCTTTTTTCGCTGCAGTCCTCCATTTTCAAACCATCCGTCGCTAAATTATGAAATTATCTATCTCGTTGAGTAGGTGAAATTTCTGTATGATAATATCAGGATTACACCTTATATTGTGAAACGGAGGACGCTAAGAGCCTGATTGGTTGCTTGAATTGAATAGGACAATTAATCCTTCTTGTTATATTCAATAAAATCTATACATTATTTTGTTGTGATTTTGCATTTTCTTATAAAAAACAATATTTATAGATAAAATTTATGTATTATTTTATAAAAGTAAAATATAAAATAAGAATATATATACTGTCGTATAACAATAATTAATTTATTATTATTATCATCATATAACAATTCTAATATTATTAATCACTGTATATTTGATTCATGCATTATTAACAATAACATAAAGAATCTTACTCGATTAATTCTTATATAACTTATCTTCAAATCATATTTATCATTCTGTCATTAAATAATATAATTATTGTAATAGATTATTATTAAGTTTAGAATTGCTTATTTAATAATAAAGCAATAATATCTGTGTGTCGCCGTGTGGTTTGAAAGTGGAGGATTGAAAATGGAGGGGACCGCGTAGGCGGGAGGGGGAGACCGCGTAGGCTTGGGGGATTGAAAATGGGAGGGGACTGTGTAGGCTTTGATGAAGAAGATGATGGTGGTATATATATTGGATTACTTAATTATTATATATAGCTAACTAATTTAGTTCCTTATATATATATATTATTTTTTACTTATCTAAAAAATTAATATATGATTAAATTAGTCCCTCGATAAACTTTATTTTGAAATATTTAAAATCACAGTTTATTTTTATATCCGTTTAATTTTGAGATCTATCTCTGGCCTCCTCCAAATTCAAAACATAACAATTTTTGTTGGTAAATATATTGCAAATTACAATGAAAAATAAAATAAATAAAATTCAGTTGAAGTTTAGATATCTTACTCTTTTTTAAGGAATTGAACCCAAAGCAGTGTGTAATTTTCACCGACTAGCAAGATATTACCTTGACTTGTCTCCTCCACGATGTGTACAACAACCCAATAATGCCCTATAACTCCAAATAATTCCTACATTAGTTGAAGAGTCCAAAACTCCACCAAAGTAACACCTTCCTTCAACAAATTACTCTCTTTGTGTAGTGAATGAAGGAAGACTTAGAATATGTTTGTCTCAACTCTCTCTCACTACACTAACCTCAAAACATACTACAATATTTTTCCACACTTATTATCTTTCTCTACATTTTTCATCTACAAACACAAGGAAGAAGACAACCTTTATATACTTGTAGTATTTCTTCCGTATAGTAAATGTCAAGAAAGTGGATAATAACTTGAGGATTAGTAAGTGTTAATTAGTAGAAGATAATGTGGTTAGTGATTACATGAGTTGCGCTCCACAGAATAATGATATCACTTTCTCCACTTTATTTCCACTAATTATTATGCACTCAATATTATAATTTTAATATTAAAATGTATAAACACCGACAATTTTCACTATGAATTTAGCACCAAGGAAGTTTTGACTTCTTTTTCCTCTTTTCATAGACGAGTAACACTTTCCTTTTGCCATTTACTGAAATATATGTGGGAAGAAAATGTAATTAGGATTTGCAATAAAACGTTTTTTACAATTTCTTAAACTAAAACCACATAATAAATTATGAAAGTAAAATAAACCAATCCCTAATGTCAAAATTGAATATTCAAATCCTATTACTTCCAGCATTCAAATAAAACTGGAAAATTAAAACAAAATAAAATGAAACGGCATTCAAGAAACAGGACATGGGCAGAAAATGTTTTAAAGGGGTGATGAAAAGTTGAAGCTGCAAGTCAAGAATTAGGGATGCATTGGTTCTTATTACACCTCGACTTTCGTTTATTCGATTGGAAATTCTCATTATAGAGTCACCTTTTTGTTCCTCAGACTCTAACTCACAATCTTAATATTAGAAGATGAGATGCTCGCCATCCGAACAACCCCTCTCGTCTTTTTATTAAGTTCTGATGTTAACTTGTAGGTTTTATTTTTTATGTAGTAAATACATGAATACGGATATATCTGCTGCTTAATCAAAATATATCTATCTTTCAAATTCTTTTATCCTATAGTACAGTTTCTTGAAGCAAACTTGTAGAATTTAAGCATCCTATTTTCCCTTCTGCAAGAAGGCTACTCGTTTTGTCCAATGATCAAGAGGTTAAATAAGCCTAAGTTCAATTTGAACTGCCTGTGTTATTTAGAAAATACCCTCACATATGCCTGTTCATAGTTTGATCTTTTAAGTAAGTGCTTCCCTCAATCGCTTAGACAGTTACATGAATGTCAATACAGCAATTTCTTTCTTTTTTGCCTCGGAGAAGAACAAAAGAGAAAAACACAAAACAATCTGATGATAACAAGACAATTTCAGCGGACTAAAGCCAAAAGGGTTGATGATTGCACTGAATGGGGATTAGAATAGGAAGTAAACAAGAAATTTGGAAACCTGTTGTTTTTCTTTTTGTATCGTTTATTTGTTAGAAGATGCTCAGAAGATGTTAGAATTAGAAGAGAATTGTTGTTAGAAAGAGTGATAGCTAGATTGGGAAATGTAATTTTTTTGCTTTCTATGCTCATTTTAAGATCTCGACAAGTATAAGCTCTTCATAGATTGGAAGCACTAGTAGCTTGTAATGGTAACTGAAAAGGAGAGGTTGCTCAAACACAAACCACCCTTCGGGAGGTAAGGAGTGAAAATACGATTTTTTCCTTTTGTGCATGAATCCATTTTAGACTGGATTTCTGACTTAGAGGCATTCAGTCCGTGTAGAAATGACAAGGAATATCCATATATGCTAGTGATTCAAAATCATCAAAGATCATTCGATTATCAAAGACTTTACATTCTCAGACCGACGTTGGTCTGCTTATTTGTAAATACTTATATAAAGTCTATCTATATTATAGTAGTGTACCAATGACCAATATTTAGAATTATACACTCTACATGTATGGAGACATACTAGTGGTACTAACTTCAAGATTCACACACTCTAGAGCCACGGAAATTTTGATAAATTTAACTTCCATTGCTCACAGTTTATACAAGATTGAATACCTGTTTCATCATTTATATGACCTTCCTTATCCCCCTCCTTCACTGAGATTCTATGTCTGCATGAATTGCTAAGGATCCAATAAGTCCAACATTGATTCCTTCAGATGTGCCAATTGGGCAACTAGTTGGATGAATGAATCCGGTGGGGTTAGGTGTACTACACATCCATCAATTAAGAATTTGATCAAAATGATTAGAACTAATGTTGAAAGTGAGATCATAATTGGTTACAATTAATTTTTTAAAATATTGCCGTATCACCTATGCAGTTCTGGATACTAGCAAAATTAGTAATTATGAATTTCATTGTCAAGGATTACCTGTGGGCACTTATCCTCACTAAAGGTGCGAGTCCGGACTTTGAACTCTCCTCTGCTGGTTGTAAGTTCATCCAAAATCTCAGCGTCACAAATTTCTATTTCGTCTTCAGTTCTAGGAAGAGTTGCTTCCGTTTCCTGATCACATTATTTGACTTCATATTAGCTGATTTATTTCTTTTCAATACATGAAAAATCTGAAAATTAATTGAAAATTTTAAGATTACCCTTGAAAGATCCGCTATGTGCCGTTGTGGAGAACCAGCTATTTCCTCATACTCGGCTGCATCAAGCTCTTGCAAATGACGAGGGTGTAACAATTTTGGAAGCAAATGTTATTTTATGCTTATGAGGAGAAAAAATGGCAAGGGGAAGAGAATTCCAGCTATAGGAATCCAAGTAACTCCAAAGACAACCAGTAAGTACACAAATTGGAATATGGTGAAGATTGCAATGTATCTGAATGGTACTGATTCCACAAAAGATGCATGAATCCTCAAGGACCTCTAGCGTCATTATCACTGGTTAGTTGAAGAAGTCACAAGATTTAAAAGTCAACAAGCATGTGGGATTGGGACTAAATTTATAATAGCTGGTGGTTAAAATCAAAAGGGTATCACTGTGAAACCTTTCAGGAATCCCCTGGGAATTAGAGGGGGAAAGTTAGGGGCCATAAAGAGCAGTTTCAGAAATTCAACTGTCGAGGCACCCTTTCGGTTAAAGTCCAAGGGGACAAACCGTGAGGCTCTACGTTTGATCAGAGAGGACAATACCTTGATTATTGAGCTTAAACCGTTAGAAAAAGTTCCTTTTTATTTGTTAACGATAGTCACAAGGAGAAAGACTTGATCTATTCACTTAATAACTTCAATGATCATATGCCATAAATGAACTTACTTAAATCTCCTGCCAGGGGAGATGAACAGAAGCAGCATTCTTTCCCACAGTTGATTTCCTGGAAGGCTGTCAATAGCCATGTAGGCAAAATATCCCCAAAGAACTGAGGTTGGTATCTTTTTTATCACTGGCATAGCACCTACTGATGCTGCTACTAATAGTGACTGCAATAGATTGCTGACTCTTTGTTCATTTACTCAACGGGCAAGTAAGCATCAATGTGCCTCTCGGGATCAAATATACCATTGGACATTTCGCCATTTGCATTTTCACTTTCACGTTTCATTATTGCCTCTTTCATGTTCCAGTTCATTAGGCTTACTGCACTCTGCAAAGCCATGAAAGATCAAATTTTATAAAGCTCAATATTACTCTAGATATCTCCATAAGGACGCGTAAGCTGTTCAGCCCTCGTTGGTGAAGTATTGAACAAATTGACTCAGAGTTAGGTTTATCTAACTCAAAAACAATGTGGTGCAATTTTTGAGTGCTAAAGAAACTAAGAAGATGGACTTACAATAGGAGAGAACTATCTATTTCTATGAATACAGCTTGCATTGCCATAATTTCTAGAGTTGCTAGCTTTTCATTGATAATTTTCCTTGGCACTTTCAATCATCTTCTTGCTAATCAGCTGATAGCATTAAATGAAGTGTTAGAATCAAATTATCAGTGTTAGAGGCAACACTATTGGTGGCACCACAAATCCATCACCTAAATTTAGTTGTGTTTTACCTGTTTCTTAAGAACAGCCAAGCTTTTAGTATGCATAGGGGACTGAGGCAGGACACCATTTGAAGGAGGCAATCCAATCAAACCACATAGCAAAGTCTGAGGGAAGTACAATTCTGTGTCGTTAATCTTACTTATTGAAACAGCAACAAGTAATTAGAAACAATGGAAGAAACCGACAGATGATAAGATACCATAAATCCCAAGAGTAAGATATCATAATGATATGCAGAAGGATTCTTTAGGTTGAATTTCTTTTCTTATGTTGAGCTTGAAGCTATGACATGCAAACATCTTTGGATCAAGAAATAAAGTCTGTTACTGGTCACAGCTGGTGGCTACTCGCAGCAAATATGTATGCTGGAGGGAAACCCTTCCTCATCCTACTGCAGTTGAGGTATGTGTTAAAGTTCAAGATTTCTCATTAACTAATTAAAGGAACCCTTCACCAATTTTTCACACCTTAATTACAGTCCAATGATATAAAGATGCAGATTCCCAAGGAAAGGGGACTATATAGAGTTCTAGAACTCCAGATGGAACTTGCTTGGCACGATAAATGAGAGTGCTGACCACGCAAGAACCATTAAAAGGAACTCCATAGTCGGCCATGAAGCTTCTAATCCAAACCCTGGTGTAATGTCAAAAGGAAGTTGTAAGACCTGTACTTTGATGAAGTGATCACATATTGATATCATCAAATGTCTGGATAACAACCTGTGCCGTACTACCTCATGACCTTGCTTTCCTGCTCTTTAAGGCTGTGTAGAGAAGGCCAAAGGTGAATATGATTCCAAGTAGCCTGCTCATGTAAAGCCAATGGAATTGATATTTCTCCAAACTTGGGTCCTCGGCTTTGGGAATGCTAAACTCGCTCACTAATCCCTACAAAGTTACAATACAAATCCATTCTGATCAAGACTCCATTCTTTCAGATGTCACCAAGATATTCAGAGGCAGAATCAGGATTTTTAGTTTAGACCACAATTTGTTTTGTTCTAGATAAGGATTATTTGTACATACTAATGAAATTTTAATACAAATACAGGGTTTGAACCAGAGTTACTTGTTCCCTCTGCTGAACCCACAACTACCATTGTGGCTCTGCTCCTGCCAAGAGTTGATCTTCTTATATAAAGAATTCTGGTTTCTGCACCTGAAGAGTAAATCTTTTTTAATTGCCTCTTGAATGAAAAGCACTGTGATAGCATAAAAGTTTCACCAGTAAATCCTTGTAAATTTACTTATGATAGAGCAGGCATTGAATATTGCTAGAAGAAACAACATGAGAGCTGTCCAGACACAAACCCTGCAAAAATTTCATCATAAGAAATCATGACATATTGTCTATCAAACAACCTTATACGAAAATTGAACATATTGTAACATACCATCCAGCCCAAGCCAAGTAAAGGTTCTGCCCTAAATCTTCTCTCCCTTTAGCAAACTTGTACAAGTAACTGTAACATAATAATAGTAGGTTCTGGTAACTCCTAGTATCATAAGAGGTTGCCCGCCGAGTATCGAGTGAATGATACCACAAATTGCTGTAGAAGCTAAAGTTTCCACAGTGCTGAGGCTCCCATCTAAGATTCAAATTGGGTTAATAGGAAAACCAATGATCAGATTGCCTTTAGTAAATTTCTTCATCAAAAGTTTGAAAGGTAAAGAACCTGTATCCCGTTTCAATTGTTCTCCAAAAGCAATCACTGGAAGAGCAGATGCAAAGAATATGTAGGTAGTTGGAGCTACATCTCAAGTATAAATCACAGAAGCATCAGTTAGAATGGAACAAAAACATATACATTTAACTCATTTACAAAAATTGTCTAAAACAACCAAGGAAAAATAATCTTACCCTATTCCTGACGCACCCAGCAATCCAATCCTGCTTGTAAAGTATGAAACTCCGTCCTCGAGATCCTCTGAAATGCCTTCAATGGAGTTCCTGAGACAACTCTTCATCTCTGGTCAACCACAAGAAATATAACGGAAGAATAAATATTCATGATTCAACTATATAACTACTAGTATTCATTTATCATGGGATTTCTTGACAGTATACAGGATCATGTATCACTTAATAAAATCTAGTTCTATATTCCTGTTCTTCCCGAGAGATTTGCTTTTCTTGTTTCGGAATTTAAGTTTGATTTAGGTTCTTACCGGTGGAGAACATGTGACTTAAATTCTAGTTCTATACAGGATTCAAAGACATCAGACACATCATGCATTCATCTTTTGTTCAAAGATTAAGGGTGTGTTTATGTTTGGTTAGTCTAAAATTTTGGATAATGTTTTCCAAAATTTGTTTTCACTTTCCCAAGATCAAAATGGCTTGAAAATATGGAGGGGAAGTTTTTGAAGAGACTGTTTATTTGTTATTCAAAACAAAAGTTCAGTAGCTACTTATGAAGAGACAGAACCATTACTATTAGTAGGCCCTTAAAACACCTTACAAAAACTTGTACTTTTTTGTGCCTGAGGTTTTCTTGAACAGAGAAAACTCTGACACTCTGCATCAATTGGCTAGCTGGCCACATCTCTTGAGAAGAAGACAATTAAATTAGTTGAAAACAAAATTAGAATATTATTAATTTTCAATTAAAACAAAAATAATGGCTAGAATTCAAAGGTCAGGCATGACGATGTGAGCAAATTATTTTAAGTTTCACAGAGATTAAGGTTCTGTTATGTATTTCTTTAATCTGAAGCAATTGTTTGATAAAATCTAAAAGAAATAGGCATTGTTAAGTGTACGGAACCTTGACGAACATCAAACGAATATATGACTTTGGGTAGTTTACAGGCCTCTTAGCTTCTGCCCCCACATGTATTAAGAAATGTCAACAAAGTTAGTCAAATAAGAAAGGAGGAAAGGTGAAAGGGCGACAAAGGTAAATACACGTGTAAGTCAGACATCTTTAAGTTTACGCGTCCACACTACGCGTCTAGACGGTTTAGTTTTATTATAAATATAATATTTTGCCTTCATTATTTGATCATCCACTATCCAAAAGAGTGCTAACACAAAGCAGAGTTAGTGCACACCTGGGAGCAACATTTAGCCTTGAGTGTCCTCTTTTAGTGAGTTACCCTTTTTACAAGAGAGAAGTGTTTATATATTGTTTTCTACTTGTAATTGAGAGTAAAGGTACTCCATATTTATATTAAATTTCAATCCTTCTACCCGTGGTTTTTCCTTCTATGTATTTTCATTATTTATTATCATATCAAACTTTAGTTGTGGTGCTTCCTCCTCCCAACAAGAAATTCAATACTATGTTTGGGTGTATGAACAAAGTTTACATTGATATGAAAAAGATTGAAAGCTATATATAAGGTGTAGGGATATAGTAGTCGTGAGATATTCGAAAATACCGTTAACTTAGCTAAAGCGTATAATGTGTATAATATTAAGAGTATGTTTGAGCTGACTGTCCAACATCTAAGTGAATGTAACTACTGATTCAATCCGAACAACTAACTTAATTTGGTGATAGCGCATCGATGGTGGAGACTCATTACTACTTTTACTTATATTGAGGTAGTCAGAGTTGGTAAGAAAGAAGTTAGCTCTGCGTTTTTGATGACCATAAATACTAAGTCACCTGAGCGACTCACATTAAGTCTCAAAAATTAGTTCATGAGTTTGTGATAACAGGTCACGTAAAATTTAGTTAAGAGGTCTTGAAAACATCACAAAATTATTCTCATTACATAATTAGGATATATAATATATATGTATAATGTTAGCTACATGTTTAATTTCAAAATCGTACTCTATCACATAAGGTATATGTATACTATTATTACAACTTTTTTAGCACCAGTGAATCTCAAACTCAAGATAACACCATTCGGGATATTTGGATATTCTTAATATCACATTAGGTGAAAATAAAAAAAGATAAAAATTGATAATATAAGGTAAAATAGTATTTTAAAATTCAATTAAGATAACGAAAAAAGAATATTGCTTGTGGATTAAGAGAGGGAGTTTGTTTTGTAAAGTAAAGTTGTGTTGTGGGTGATTTTCATCCATTTTGAAAATTATTTACGCCTCCAACTTTAAAAATCATACTCCCCTAGCCTAAGCGAATAATAGATATTTTTCCTTTATCTTTATCCTTAACATTTTTAATCCTCCATTTATATAGTACATTTTTATATCATAAATAATGTTTTTCAATTCATGTATTTATAAATTTTTATTTGGGTTCATTAATATTATGAGTATGATAATTCGTAGATGAATTTTTTTCACAAAATCTAATTTATTTTTGATGATTGTTATATTAATATTACATGAATTAAGTATGTATATATGTATGTGAGTGTGTGTATATTTAAGTTTCACTTATCTCCAAGAAATTCTTTAAATGTTATAAATTAATTACACAAATAACTACTAAACAATTTGTTACAATTAAATATTTTTAAAAAAATTCAAATTGACTCATAAATTAATCATAGAGAATTCATAAGTTGAGTTAAATGAGTTGAAGCCATATGAAAGAACCATTAGTTACCTTATATTTGTTTTCACTTTCCCAAAGATAAAATGGCTAGCTAAATATTAATGGAAAGGATAAATATGTTACAATTAAGTTTAGAAAGAAATGATTATATTTCTACTTTTGAAGGAATAGTTCCCGACGAAGATGTAGTATCTGTCAAATAGACAAGAATTTTGAAGGCAACGTCAGCCATTACTTCTTTATGATTAGATGTCATTTATTTTACGGTAAATGTAAATTAAAAAGGAACGATTTTTGTACTCATAATCTTGAGAATTCGTCTCTATAAAGCGAGTCTGACTCCTTCATGTCAAGGATATTCCGTTTCTCTCATTAGACATCTATTCATGCGCTACATGCAAAGCCCCCGCTCACTTATTTTTTACTACTAAGATATTATTATTCTACTATCGTAAAGTTAGTCCGAATCATCTTCATCATGACACCTCTAAGTTCAAAGGCGGTCCGAATTACACCGACTATATTTATTCATATTTTTATTTAGCTTGTATTGAGTTTATTGGTATATTATCAATTTTAATTCATTTTTCCTATCCTCTTAGTTAATTCACTCCATGTATCTTTTAAACCTCATTATAAATTTAATTATACCCATTTTAGGATAAACACTCGTTTACAGAACCAACCTACTTATAAGAACAGACAGGTAATTATTACTTGGTTAGTAGGCCTTAAAATACCTTACCAGAACTTGTAATCTTGTGCCTCAGCTTTTTTCAAACAGAGAAAATCTATGACACTCTACATCAATTGGCTAGATGGCCAATCGGTGTCTCTGAGAAGAAGACAACTAAATTAGTTGAAAACAAAAATAAAAATATTTTTTGTTTCAACCAAAGAAAAATAATATATTTGGTATAGACCTCAAAGGTCAAACATGATGATTCGAGCTACCTATTTTAATTTTTCAAGCAGATTAAGATTTTATGTATTTCTTTAATCCAAAGAAATTGTTTGATAAAATCTGAAAATAAAAATAACGGTCATTGTATAAACAGCATAAGCATTTGTTAGATGTATGAAAATTCACCAATATGTTAGGATGTACGAAAAAGTCAAAATCTATATTGATATATCGAAAAGATTGAAAGGTTATATATAAGGTGTTGATATATTTGGTGTGAGGTTCTAAAATTTGTGTGAGCATGGGAGAAAACGAATATGCACACATTAAAAATATTTTTGAGCGGACTTAACCCAACAAGTAAATGTCGTAGCAATGATTCGATTAAAAACGAATTTGGCGATAAAGGGGGTAGTGATGGTTGAGGCTCATCGCCTTGCTATGTCAAAGGTAGCTTGAAGTTGGCAAATAGAAGCTATAGCTCAGTGCTTTGATGGCCATAAATGCTCTATCCTATGTATGACTCAATATCAATCTCAAAAATTAATTCGTGAGTTGTGGTAATAACATAAATCATTTGAAACTTAGTTTAAGGAATTCGTGAAAATATTAAAAGATCATAATGTTAATTACAGATGTTTAATTCCAAAACTCATCACATAAGGTATTTATACTATTACTATAATGTTTTATCATCTGAATCTCAAGTCAAAATAGAATCATCCACGATATTTGGATATTCTAATAGCACGTTGAATTATACTACTATTGTACTATTTTATCTAGAAGTACACACTTGATAAATTAAATTAAAATTCTTTGATTTTATCATCTACTGTTTTGTGTCAACAATATATATACTAAGAAAATGTTATCTGAACATATGATTAGTTATAAATTCTAGAGAGCCTTCTAAATGACGCAATTTCATAATTTTAATATAGTCCATGATGGCTAACAAGATCTTATTTATATCACCATGATGGCGAACAAGATCTTACAAGGGCAAGCCTCTATTGCTTAGACACTTAAAAGATGAATGCTGGATTACAATAATAGTTAGATTGCAAAATATTTTACTTTTTATGTCTTATTTTAAGATCTCAACAAGTATAAACTCTTCATAGTTTGACATGTTGCTAAAACAATATCATTTTAGCTCTAATTCTTACTTAGGGCGTTCAACTCCGTATAGAAATGACAAAGAATATTCATATATGCTAGTGATTCGCAATCATGGATGATTATTCGGTTAGGCAAATAATTTCATATTCTTAGACTGACGTTTGTTTGTCAATTTGTAGGGCTACTTCTATAAAGCTCATCCTATATTACGTAGAGAGTACTAACTTGACTCACAATTTGAAAGAATTATACACTCTAGCATGTATGGACGGGCACGCGCTACCAATGGTACCAACTCAAGATTCAATACACTCTAGAGCTATGGAAATTTGATATATTTTTTATCTTACTCATTGCTCATAGTTTACACAAGACTCAATACCTTGTCCCAAATTTTAAACCCTAAAATGTTATCCCTTCTTCACTAGATTCTGTGTCTGCAGTTGGATGAACAACTGCAAATAGATACTGGTTAACATCCGTCACATCACATATCATCAGATACTGATTACAATTAATTTTTTTAAATATTGGCCGCAAGATCACAAAGGTTCTAATACTACTACTAGTACTAGGAATTATGAAATTCATTGTCAAGGGGTACCTGTGGGCGCTATCCTCACTAAAGCTGACAGTCCGGACTTTGAATTCTCCTGCTGCTTGTAAGTTCATCCAAAATCTCAGCATCACAAATTCTCTATTTCGCCTTCATTTCTAGGAAGAGTTGCCTCCGTTTTCCTGATCACATTGTTTGACAGTTCATTAGCTGATTTATTTCTTTCTAACACATGAAAATATAAAAATTAAATGACGAATTTAGGATTACCTGAAAGAGAAGTGCTAAGTGCGCGTTGGAGCACCAACTATTTCCTCATACTCGGCTGCATCAAGCTCTTGCAAATGACGAGGGTGTAACAATTTGGGAAGCAAATGTTGCCTTATACTTATGAGTAGAAAAAATGGCAAGGGGAAGAGAATGCCAGCTAGAGGAATCCAAGTAACTCCAAAGACAACCAGTAAGTACACAAATTGGAATATTGTGAAGATTGCAATGTATCTGAATGGTACTGATTCCACAAATGATGCATGAACCCCTTCAAGGACCCTGCCATCATGATCACTGGTTAGTTGAAGAAATCAAGGTGATCTTAAAAAGTCAAATAAGCACGTGTTTGTGTATATTAATTTGGGATCAAACTTCTTAATAGCTGGTGGTTGAACTCGAAACAGGATCACTGTCATACCTTTTAAATAATAGTCAAAAGGAGCAAGACTTGATCTATTTAGTTAATTACTAATGATCATATGCCATAAATGAACTTACTTTTAAATCTTCCTGCCTGGGGCGATGAATAGAAGCAGCATTCTTCCCACAGTTGATTTCCTGAAGGCTGTCACAGCTATGTAGGCAAAATATCTCAAAGAACTGAAGTTAAGTAATTACTTTTATCACTGGCATAGCACCTACTGATGCTGCTACTAATAGTGACTGCAATAGATTGCTGACTCTTTGTTCATTTACTCGAACGGGCAAGTAGGCATCAATGTGCTTCTCAGGATCAAATACACCATTAGATTTTTCGCCATTTGCATTTTCACTTTCACGTTTCATTATAGCCTCTTTCAACTGTTCCAACTCTTTAGCTACTGCACTCTGCATAGCCATGAAAGATCGGTTTTATAAAGCTCAATATTACTCTAGATATCTCCTTAACGACTTGTAATTTGTTCAGTCTCAATGGTGAAGTATTGGACAAATTGACTCAGAGTTAGGTTTATCTAGCTCAAAAACGATGGTGCAATTTTTGAAGTGCTAAAGAAACTAAGAAGATGGACTTACAATAGGAGAACCATTCATCTCTATGAATACAGCTTGCATATTGCCATAAATTTCAGAGTTGCTAGTTTTCTGCCCGATACTCTCCCTTGCACTTTCAACCATCTTCTTCCAATCAGCTGGATTAGCACATAAAGTGTTAGGAACTCAAATTATCAGTGTTAGAGGCAACACTATTGGTGGCACCACAACCATCGCCAAATTTAGTATGTGTTTGCCTGTTTCTAAGAACAGCCAAGCTTTTAGTATGCATAGGGGACTGAGGCAGGACACCATTTGAAGGAGGCAATCCAATCAAACCGCATAGCAAAGTCTGAGGAGAAGTACAATTTGTGCCGTTAATCTTACTTATTGAAACAGCAACAAGTAATTAGAAACAATGGAAGAAACCGACAGATGATAAGATACCATAAATCCCAAGAGTAAGATATCATAATGATATGCAGAAGGATTCTTTAGGTTGAAATCCTTTTGTTGTGCCAGTTGCGATGCAACACTGTGATCGAAGAAATAAAGTCCAGCTATCATCACAGCTGGTATTACTGCAGCAAATATGTATGCTGGAGGAACCTTCCCCATATCCTGCAGTTGAGGTATGTGTTAAAGTTCGAGATTTCTCATTAACTAATTAAAGAAGGAACCTCTACCAATTTTTCACACCTTAATTACAGTCCAATGATATAAAGATGCAGATTCCTGCTGAAGGGGACTATATAGAGTTCTAGGAACTCCAGATGGAACTTTGCTTGGCACGATAAATGAGAGAGTGCTGGACCACGCAAGAACCATTAAAGGAACTCCATAGTCGGCGATGAAGCTTCTAATCCAGCCTGATGTAATGTCAAAGGAAGTTGTGAGACCTGTACATTGATGAAGTGGCAACATATTGATACCAGGCATCAAAACGCTAGGACTAATAAACCTGTGCCATACCACCATGACCTTGCTTTCCTGCTCTTTAAGGCTGTGTAGAGAAGGCCAAAGGTGAATATGGACCTGGGCAGTCTGCCTGTAAAGCCAATGGAATTGATATTTCTCCAAACTTGGGTCCTCTGCTTTGGGAATGCTAAACTCGCTCACTAATCCCTACAAAGTTACAATACAAATCCATTCTGATCAAGACTCCATTCTTTCAGATGTCACCTGGGCTAGAGGCAGAATCAGGATTTTGGTGTAGATTCACAATTTGTTTTGTTCTAGATAAGGATTATTTGTACATATCCAATGAAATTTTTAACACAAATACAGGGCTTGAACCAGAGTTACTAGGTCCTTTTGAACCCATAACTACCATTGTGACTCTGCCCCTGCCAAGAGTTGAACATCTTATAAAAAGAATTCTGGTTTCTGCAGCTGAAGTGTACCTAATTGCCTCTTGAATAAAAAGCACCGCGATAAGCATGCCAAAGTTTCACCAGCAATCCTTGTACCCTATTTCTATGATAGAGCAGGTATTGAATATTGCTAGAAGAAACAACATGAGAGCTGTCCAGACACAAACCCTGCAAAAATGTCATCATAGATATATTGTCTATCAAACAACCTTGGAGAAAATTGAACATATTGTAACATACCATCCAGCCCAAGCCAAGTAAAGGTTCTGTCCCAAATCTTTCTCCCTTTAGCAAACTTGTACAAGTAACTGTACATAATAATAGTAGGTTCTGCAACTCCTAGTATCATAAGAGGTTGCCCGCCGAGTATCGAGTGAATGATACCACAAATTGCTGTAGAAGCTAAAGTTTCCACAGTGCTGAGGCTCCCATCTAAAATGCAAATTCAAGTTAATAGGAAAACTAATGATCAGATTGCCTTGAATAAATTTGTTTCATCAAAAGTTTGAAAGGTAAAGGAACCTGTATCCCTGCTCAATTGTTCTCCAAAAGCAATCACTGGAAGAGCAGATGCAAAGAATATGTAGGTAGTTGGAGCTAATATGCTGGCAGACACACACAGAAGCAGCATTTAGAATAGAATTTAAAAAAAACATTTAAATTTTACTCATTTACAAAAAATTGTTTAAAGACAATTAAGAAAAAATAATTTTAGTTACCCTATTCCGGATCTAATTCCAGCAATCCAATCCTGCTTGTAGCAAGATACTCGTCCTCGAATATCCTCTGAAATGCCTTTGAATGGAGTTCCGAGACGACTCTTCATCTCTGGTGAACCACAAGAAATATAATGGAAGAATAAGTATTCATGAATCAAAATACATAAATTTTGAATTTTAGAACTGTTACTACATATATACGTATTCATTTATCATGGGATTTCTTGACAGTATACAGGACATGTATCACTTACTAAACTCTAGTTCTCTACAAGAATCAAAGACACAACATGCATGAATCTTGTTCTTATGTTGTTCTCCATATTTGCTTAGTCAAAATTTTGAAAATAGCAGAAAAAGTGCACTAGGGGTATGTATCTCAATAAATTCTGGTTCTATACAGGAATCAAAAACATTAACATCATGCATTCATCTTTTGTTCAAAAATTATGGGTGTTTTTATGTTGTTCTCCATATTTGCTTAGTCAAAATTTTCGAATAATATTTTTTATGAGAAACCAAATTCTTGCAAATGCGAAAAATGACAGTAAACAAGTTGTACAAGTGATTCCATGACTAATAGACTTCCCCAC
>JACEIK010000145.1:212342-223144 GCA_018107945.1 Datura stramonium | reverse complement strand
AAATAGGATGAGAAATTTATAAGCATACACTCAAATGCAGGTAATATAAAATATACTTATTAAAAATGGATGTAGATTTTATAAAAACAACAACATCATCATATCCGGTGTAATCCCACAAGTGGGGTCTAAGGAGGGAAAAGCATTTTACTAAGTGTAGGAGACATATGTACTTTGGTAATGGATTTACAAAGACTAGACGAAGATGAAAACTTACAAGGAATGCACTTAGACGGGAAAGGCTCACTCATAGCTAATCAAAATGCTCCTCCCTCCAAAAGGATGGGTTGGCTCTGATACCAATGGGGTGATGCACAGGGTTAGGAAACGGCGGGCAAGGCTGCGAGATTGCAGGCACAATAGTTTTCTTACGAAAGGGGACTAGGCTTCAACATCCCAAAGGACGACTTTCCACAAATCTGACTTCAACATCCTGGAGGACGGCTTGCCAAGTCGGTCAAACATTAAATTTCATCATAGACATAAAATATTTTCCCTACAAAATTGGTTGGCTTCTACATCCAGACGGACTGTTTGCCAAGCTACTCAACTCAGGGATGTACAATGATCCTACCTCTACCTTTGTAGGGTAGAGGTAGATCTTATTACAAATTTCTAAAATATTATCTATTTATATTTCAAATGAATTTATAAATTATAACTTTAGAAAATATTTTATTAATGACATTTGAAACTGAAATTTCTATATACATTATAGAGAATTTAAGAGAGAAAGTGCTTAGGTGAGCTAAAGGGAGGCAAGGGATTCAATTGATTCACCTGGCCGGACTATGCAGATAGGGCAAAAATGATTCTTTTATTTATATATAAAATTTTGAATTCCTTAACGTAAGGGGTAAAAGACTGTGTACACTACACGGAGTATGTTGTTGTAAGGGAATATGCTAATATGTAATGGTAAAAGGGGATCCAAAAATTATTCTAGGTCTCAAGTTCGAATAACTAAGGTATGAGATTTTAGTGGTTTTGATTTTAGTCGACTTTTTAACTATTAAAATCAAACCAAATTAAAAGTCACACAAATTTATTGATTTGCTTATTGTCGGTTTGATCAATTTGGAGGGGTTTTCGGTTTATACTTACCTAAAAATTTGGTTTGTTCAGTTTTTGGTTAAAACCAAACCAATTTAGTCGATTTTTTAACTGTTAAAATCAAACCAAATTGAAAGTCAGACAAATTTATTGATTTGCTTATTGTCGTCTTGATAATTTGGAGGGTTTTCTCCAGATCAAAAAAAAAATTGGAGGGTTTTCTGGTTTATACTTATCTACCTAAAAGTTGGACTAACTATTAGTAAAATAATGAATAACCAATTAGATATTTAGGCCTCATTTGTCTGCAATCAATGAAGGTCTTAACTTAATTAGTCAGATCTCAATCACTAAGTCCGTTTGTTTAAGGTCTAAATCTTAATCATTCCGATCTTAACCATTAAGTGCATTGTTTTTATGTTATAATCACTTAATGGATCTGTTTGATTAAGATCTATAGAAAAGTTTTAATATCATCAAGATGTCTATTTAAGGATTTTTACAAAGATAACAATTCACCAATTTCATTCTCTGCTACTGCCATCACCCACCATTATTACCTATTCCATTCAGGCCACAACCATCATTTCCAATTACTACAATCAGCCATTACTACTACTTGTCATCATGTACCGTCATCACCACCAAGCACCATTACCATAACAACCACCAATTACTACCGACAATCGCCATCATTAGTAACTACTATATATCACCAACCACCGTCATCATTTATCACCACCATTAGCTATCAGAATCTGACTGTCTTCCACCATAATTATCAACCGCCACAGCCAACTACCTCCATCAACCACTAATTCCAGCCATCATAATCACTAATTACTACTTGCAACCCCACTATTAGCCAACACCATTCCTAATTGGCACTCCCAACTGCGATATAATTTTTTTTAAAATATTTTAGCAATGGATGTTCATCATGTTGGTTTTGCTATAGATACAAAGAAGCTCATGCTACAAGGCACTGGAAGGAGACACAACATTGCTATGCACTTGAATTGGAAACACGGCGTGTCTGGGACTATGCCGGAGACAACTATGTTCACCGTTTGATTCAGTCTAAAACTGATGGGAAGCTGGTTGAGCTCAACCACCATTGTTATCATGATAATGATGGCTGCTGCAGCTGCGAATGCGGTACAGATCCTGGATTCAGCGAGACTATTTTAAACAGCAAAGTTGAAGCTGTACGTCTCTCTCTTCATATATATATTTTTTCTTGTTTACTCTTTTTCATCTATTCAAATGCTTAATCTTTGGATTGCTTTGGTCATTCTGCTACTTGATTTGGGAATCCTTGGTAATCTTCAAATTTTCTAACTGCAGATTGTGAACGAGTACAATGAGCTCCTGACTTCGCAACTGGAGGACCAAAAAATGGTTAACCTTCTTATGTTTTAACTATAGTATAAGTTTCCCTTTGTTTGTTGATCTTTATGTCACAAATTCTTTCAAGTCTGGTTACTCATTTGAATGCAGAAGATATTGATTAATAGTTTAGAACAATTAGATTCTCTTTACCGTATTAACAGCTTCTGCTTTTGATCATAGTACTTTGAATCCTTGTTGCAAGAGGTTGAAGAAGAAACTGAAAGGGACACTAAGGAAGCTGTTGAGAAAGCTCTATGCCAGAATCCAAGGTTAATGAAGTTAAAAGTTCGTCTGGACAAATGCATTGAAGAGAAGAGATTTCTTGATGATGTGAGTTCTGTTGAAGTCTATTAATCATTATTGATCTCTAAGCTGTTACCAGTTCATCATCATTTAATCCACATTTATTTTTTACACCATTTGATTTTTGCTGATTTTGAACCTGAATCTTTTGGCATTGAACCCTCTAGATCAATGACAATCTTACGAGAAACAAGGAGGTATGGGAAGCCAAGATATTGGAAATTGAAGAAAGGTATTATCTTTCCTTGGTTGTCATGTGTCATATTCTGAGGCAATGGTAGGCAAATATCTGTCAGAACTCTTTCATGCAACCAACCTGCTTTTCTTCAAAAGTTTGTTTTTTTATTTTCTCCACTAGTGCTGGTATTTTCAAGATTCCTGCGCTGTGGTGGATCACAGGAATTGCGATTTTGTACCAATTGACATCAACGTTCTTTTTGGCATGTTGCTTCATAATGAATGATTGTTAGAAGGATTCATTCACCAAAGCCTCTCTGATTAGCCGGATGAAACTAGCAACATCACATCATATGTTAGTGTAATAAGAAATTAACTCCACACATTGGGAGTTTCTTTCCTATCAGATAATCATAATCTCTCAATGTTCCAAATCCTTCATAGGTAGATTGTCATCTTTTAAAAAATTTCATCTCTTGCCATCAGACGAGGCTTTTAATAAATTTTTACAAGAATTGCTTCTTTCAGATATATTGGTCTGGTGAACTTGTGTTTGTTGCTTTGTTATAACTGCTTCTCAAAGATCTGGTTCAAGGAGACAAGAATATGCCGCTAGTGTAAAATTCAAGATTGGTTTGGTTTTCTTGCAAAGTTGATGTACTCAATGCATTGTGGTTTCTTATGAGGAAATGCTGCACTCAGCACAGGGCAGAGTGTTTTTTTTTTTTCCCCTGTTCTAAGAGTTATTGTTGTTCATGTAATGGACGATCGGGTACTTCAGACCAACTTCACATGCATTCATCCAGAACTGCTAAATTACTTCCTAATCTTGTCTGAGAGATCTCATGGTGCGGCTTCCATGTAATATCCTATTTTATCTTTTAACATCTAACTTTTAGGGAGAAGATGGCGCTGAAAATGAAGGATGAGAAGATAGCTGAATTGGAGGAACAGGTAAATTTGACATCACCTATCAATTGGATTCAGTCAACTCGAGTTGCATACTTTAGTTGTTGTCTGTGTGTAGATGTGATTGCTATTATGTTTGAACTGCAGATGACGACTTTGATGGCGTCCATCGAAACGTAGAATGCATTTCGACTGATGCCATAGTCAAATGATGTAATGAAGGACAAGATCACCTCTAACATCAAACAATTCCATCAGATTGACAGCTTACCTGGAGTAGATGCCTCTGCAAAGAGCATTAACAAAGAGACCTTGTCGAGTGTCAGGAAAGCAGCACGGGGATTTTACACTAGTATTGTACAAATTGCAAAAGTGAATATGCCTTTTTCCTTGTACACAGTACGAGTAATAAGTGTGTGCTGTCCAGAAAACCCTTATGCAGCCACCTCAATCGAAAGTAGTTCCAGCTTTTAGACGATGATTTCATTAACCTTCTTTTGTGTATGAAAGTGTGGTAAATTGTCATGACCCTCTGTCAATTGAGCTAACTCGATTTAAATTGAAGGTGAAATTACATCTATGGCATCGCGATATGGAGTTCTGCAAGGAGCCACATATTTAACATGGCAACAAATGCAGTGGTTTTTATCTTAATTAATTTATTCTCCTCTATTATAATGAAATTATTTCTTTTATTTTAGCTCATCTTCTCAAGTTGCCTTTTCTGCCTTATCATGAATCTTCTTCGACTCGTTTCTTGGCATCTAAGCTTACAATTACATCTCAAGGCAAAGGAGTTAGATCCTAAGGAGCTAGGAGATTAAAACCATAAACACATTTAAAAGGAGTCAAGGTAGTAGAAGAATGATAAAAGCGATTATGAGAAAATTCAATTAAAGACAATGATCCTATCCCAAAAAGTAAGCTTTGGGCCATCATTTTTGGGGTGGCAAGAAGTAAAAAACTGCTTGTTCAACCATTGTCGAGTCAATGGTTGTGAGTTAAAACTTCTCTAGTCAATCCTTTGTGACGATAACTTTTCTTCCATTCTTTTTATCCTTTAATGGGTAAAACATGTTAAAGGAACGTAACTTCAGGGAAATACTAAGTTTAAATAATCAATATTTTTGTTTCAGTGAGCAGCAGATTTGATAAGTAACGTTTTGTCTTCGTACATTGCTTTATCATTGACATATTATTATCTTTTGGTGAAGAATTATTATTCCTCATCTGTTTGTATGGGGAATTTTTTAGTTATTTAACATGGGTGTGGAGGAGCTTTTAAGGGGTGTAGGGTTTTTAATGTCACGGTAATTATTTGGATCATGAATTTTTTTAAGTTTAAGATAATAGTTTTAATAGAACTATGGAATGGGATAATTTCCAGCCAGCTTCATCAATTTTCACGAGTTTCTTGCAATTATACGATAAAGGTATCATCAGAGGTGACCAAGCACATGTACTACTTCTTGAGATGTCTAGTGATGGAACACATAATCCAACCATGGTTTCTCAGGTAAAAGAACACAAATGAGGGAAGAGAGATGGAAAGAGATCCCATCTTGGAGAAATAGGCTGCACTTTTCTGCTGAATGAATGTACATAGAAAACTTATCTCCACACCTTATGTGGAGTATAACATAAATAACTAAAACAAGCTTAATAATCAGTGAAACTAACCCTAAAAGCTCTAAAACAGAACTCCTATCAGAAAGACTACCTAAAGATGGGCTACCTTTCGAGTAAACTTAAAAAAGAAAAAACACAAACAAGATATAAATAAATAAGGAGGATGCTGCTTGACTTGACAGAGAGCACCCTATTTGTGTTGCAGTTGTTCAACTAAAATTCTATTGATGAATGGTGACATAGCCGCTAACAATGCCTTCGGACACTCCTCATGCGGAAGATGACCACACCCCGATATTGCAACCAGTCTCTGTACGTTAAATAGATATCACAGTTAATAGCCTGAGACTCTACAACATTATGCTTTTATCTGAAGCAAGCTCATAAAATGTTGTTTCAATTTCATTCTCAGATGGTACAAGTATTTTATTCGCTACACATTATCAATATTATGTTCATACAAGTCTACACCAGTGAAACAGGATTTTCAACAGAATAAATCTCCAGGGGTTATAGTGGCTTAATGGCAATGGTAGGCCCAATTTTCATTAGTTTCTATTGAATCAATTCCATTCAATTTTCGTCACAAACACAATAACTTTTAAAGTTTCCCGGTAAGAAGTGTGTTACAGATGAGTAAAATCATACATAAACAAGAATACTCATACTATACTAGGTGGTGTTTGGTTTTTGAACTGTTCCAGATTGTGTAAGGAAAAAGTAGTAAATACTGATTAATTATTAGCAATTTCATTGATCTGGATCAAGTAATTCAGCTCTATTATGAAAACCAATACACATGACACAGAGTTAGATAATGACGTACAAAAGAGTACAGCTGCAGAGATGGATATAGAGAGATTGAAACAACTCACAGAATTTACAAGTTTTGAAGCCATAGTTTGAACAGACTTTAAAGGTACTAGTGCATCTTCAGCTCCCCGAATCACCAAAACTGGCAAACTTTCAACTGCTTTTAGCAGTGCTGCTGCCTTTTCTGGGGAGAAAACTGTCTCATATGATTGTTTCCCTATCTCATGGAGTGCTTCATCCCAACCTTCCACATATAGTGGTGCCTGATTACATACACAAGCAGAAAGAATTAAGATTGGAATATGATACATACAAAGAGTGTAAATATGCCAAAAAAAGGGACCTGAAACCATTTCACAAAAAAAAGAAAACTATTGGCATCTTATATGCCCGGAAGTGGCACATACTTCCATCTTGATGATGACAATCTACTACACAAATATAAGGGAATCCTGAACTGTTTAGAGGGTGATCTTCTAGAACTTTTCCATAATGGTTTCAGTTCATCCATATCAAAAGTTGGACCCCCACAGATACTATTTTTTTCTGATCATTTATTGTTGAGTGGAGGTTAGGAAGAAAAATGAAAGGAGGTGAAGGGGAAGGGCAGATAACCACACGTTGTAGAAGCTCCTTGGGCATGAATATATGCATAATGAACAGAATCATCTATTATGTGTTCAGAGCTCAAAAACCATCCAAGAGAAGATTGATGAAACTGTTAATTTGCCCTACACCTCCTTTTCTTTTTCTTCCTAACTTCCACTAAAAGATAAATAATTAGAAGTAGCACACTCAAAGAGTCTATAGGAGGTCCAGGATACACAAAATGCAGACATGAAATTTATAGATAACAGATTTAGATGTTTCTTGTCAATCACACAAAAGATTAGCACACCTCAACATTTCAAGAATAAGAACACATACCTTGTATAAGCTCAAAACCTCAGTTGTCAACTTCGTTGCGTCATGCCATGCTCGTCTATTAACAACTTGAGTAATTTCTGTTCGCAAAAGAGGACGTACTAAGTGCTTTTTTCCAAGTGAAGTGCGTAATAATACTCTTGCAAAGGCAGGAACCAGTTCTCTTGACAGGCTAACACCCAATAATACAATCCCCTTGATCTTAACCTAATATAGAAGGCAAAAATAGTAAAATAGTCAAAGCAATGAACAACTCTATAATAGATTGGAAACCATAGTTTATCAGCAATTGATAATCAAAACTAAGGGTACACAAGATTTCACATACTCTTCTTCAACGAGGATACTAAATGTATAAGCATCAGAAAAAAGCGGGCTACTGGCATATTTTCTCAAGATTGAATCATAATTTTACCAGGTTACCAAATCATCTGGTGAAATAACACTCATGCCAACTAAAACATGTTAAAACACACACCCCGACCACTCACATTAATAAAATTTGTGGATGACTGGACTCTTTGTGCAGCCTTTAGTGCAAGCAATCCACCATCATCATGGCCAACAAGTACAACTGAAGTAAAACCCATCTCTGAACAAAAGGATAGAAGCAGGTCAACCTGACAAGTGAAATTTCAACCGTCAGAAAAGAAAAGCCAAGACATTTAAAAGGAAAACAATAGCCCCTGCTATCATTACAAGTATCTGTCTGAATGAAGGACAACTATAGCCCAACAATCAGACTCTCTAATATTAATTGAAAAAAGATATTATCAGATGCCATCTGTTCTCAAAGTTAAAGAAATTCCCTACGTGTATATAATACATGCATGTGCATTACACATATATACATAAACTCATAGAAATTAAAGCCTTGAACGCTCTGTTTAACATATGTACTAAAGTTTACAGACTCATTCTTCTGGTACTTGCAGCTAAAATGGGTAATTCAGTCTTCATCTTCCCCTACCTCCACAAAAGAAAATCAGTAATTCCACTGTTATTTAGTTTCAATTCATTATTGCCCCCTCTCTTGTTTGGTTTCATGCTGAAAATGGTCCACTGAAACATAAAATTAAAAGTGAGACATTACCTGAGCATCAATCGTGTAGGGATTGGGCAAATGATTCTCCTCCCAGTCTGTTCGGAAAGGCCTAGATGTCAATCCCCATCCTGGCCTGTCAAAGGCAGTGACTGCACAACCTACCTGTTGAGCTAGTACTCCCATCACATTTCTCCATGAGAAGACCCCACCACCAAAACCATGTACCAGAACAATTCCAAACTGATCATTACCTTCCAGACCTTGTATAGGACGAGGAGACCCGGACCTATCAACAGGGTCTCCATCACCAACTTCATCTAGGTTGAGACTAGGCATTTCTTCAGACAGGACGGGGGAATTTTGAACACCATCTAATAAAGGTGTGGAGAGACAGTTTGCAGGATATTGACTACTGTAGCTCCTCCGAATACGATAATCCATGTTTGATAAAAGATTTAGTTGCCTGTCTATATGTGCTGTGGAAGACAAGGAACGGCAAGGTGATCCAGGCAACCTAAGTTTGTAATGAAGAGTAAGCCCTAAGCAAGAAATAAATAAGCTGTCAACCTCAGCAAGCAGTTTGGCAGGGATTTCCCCGTCTTCACAAACTGATCCTGCAAGTTTCCTCCTCATTGCACTATCACATTTTGATGCTTTCCCAGCGGAAGGGGTTGGAGACCGTGGTACTTTATTGTATGCAGAGAAAACAACTTTACAAGGAAGAACCTGTCATTTCCAATAAATCAATTGTTACAAACTTATTGGTTCCATTAAATTGCTTCTTCGGTCATATGTAATTCAATAAACCAACACCAGTTATTATCTTCACATGGTTTACATTATCTTGGACAAATCACAAGTATTGTACTTGGATAGATAACCTTTAATCAGAAGTCAATCAGTTGGAAAAGTAGTTAGCTTTTTTAAAAGAATATGCAAACCAGAACCGTCCAGTCGGTGTCATCAATGATTAAATGTGTCTAAGAAGTTAATGAAACTAGAAGGGGAAAAACATAACAACTTACAGCTTCGGGGTCAATTCGGTGAAACAAGAGTTTCCTCCTAGCTCGACAGCTTGTTCTATAGGCAACAACAATATGTCCAACAGCAAAGACTATAGATGATAGAAACAACATAGGCATCCCCCATGACTTGTTCAAATGAAGCTTTTGCGTTGAGATAGAAGATGAAGCTTCAGCCTCCAGGTATGAATTGCCAGAGAAAACACTAGTCTTTACGGAAAGAAGAATAATGGATGTAATGGAACAGATGATAGCAGTTCCGAGATACGGTCCATGTGAGAGAGCAGGTCCATCACACATAGAATAAACACCTATCAGCAAAACCTAATATGGATTAATTTCGGAGGCAAAATAGCCAAATAACACAATCAACAACAAGTACTCTTCAGAACCAATTCAATTCCAATTTGAATCATAACATCAAGTCATTTGGAACTAATACTAACACAAAATTGAGTAAAGAAATATTAAATCTCCATAGAAGAAGGGAAAGTCTAGATGAAAATGAATTTAACTTTCAGTAACATATTTCAGTATGTCGCAATTGGAGTTCCCAACTCGATGTCCCAACCTAAAATAGACATCAAACTCCAAGCGTACTTAATTACCTAAAATTCCATCCCAAAATGGAAATACTACAAAAGAAATAGAAAAAGAAGTACTAAACGAGAAGGAGCATACATGAACTCGGAGGATGCTCAGAATTATGTAAAAAGGCGCAGTAACTAGAAAACAATTGAAAGGAAGTGGTAAATAAGCACGTACAGGAGATGATAAGAGATCTCAGGATTGAAACGAGAGGAATGTCAGTCAAGGAAGTTTTGAAGGAATATCTGTGCAAATGCTCTTTAAAACTGTAACACCTTACGCACGTAAAGCTAGAAATCAACACACTCGGTAGCAGAACATCCCCGATTGCCACCATCACCGGCGCCGATAGCATCAGAAGCGACGCCAACATCACGACCATGAAATATATAGTCCTCAAACATCTCCTTACCTTCTCCAGCCCTCCCTTCCCCATGGAAGCCGTTCGTAACTCCAAGTCCCAATGCAAATTACAAAAACAGTTTTCCTCCTGCCTTAACAACTCATTTCGTGCAATTCAGGTACGTTTGGTGAATAATAGATCGCAGACGAAATGAATGAAACCGGTGCATACGGCGGCTCAACAACCATCTCTCGTCGGCGAATAAAAACTGGTAACTATCGATTCTTAGTCTCAGTATAAGACGTGTTGGTGCTAGGGTTTCAGTTGAAAGCTCAAGCGATGAAATGCAGAGTATAACTGTTTACTTAGCTAACGAGCAGAAAAATTTAAACAGAGACAGGCGGAGTGGGGCTGTCGCCGGAGTTTTTGTTCTCCCTCTTGCTTACACTACTTAATTATAGTTTTCTTATTTTCCTTTACCACCTTTTTACTCTAGGGAAATGAAATAACTAGTCTGCATTGTTTGTATCGGTTACATCTATTTTTAATTTTACCTATTATTTTTTATTTTCAGATTCAAATAATTTTTTAAAAAATATTATAT
>JACEIK010000145.1:192005-205443 GCA_018107945.1 Datura stramonium | reverse complement strand
ATATTAAATTAAGTAAAAATTAGATGTCAGAAATACTATTTTTTACAACCTAATCTTTTTTATGTTATATATATTTTTCGAGAAGTTGAAGTCTTGTGAAAAAGTTAAAATTTTTCGCAGATTCCAGTAGCTTGATTCCCGTGAGCATGATTACTACTAGTGTATCAAATATGATGTTGATGTAAAATTAGAATGATTGAGATTCACTAAAGTATAATTTTTCAAGAATGAACATTAATGTAAAATAGAGTAGCTAGCTAGGTCTCTTATCGACTAACCAGTTTGGGGAAACAGTTCAAACAAAGCTCTTTAATAAGTGAAACACGTTAATTTGCTGCTTTAATTATGATTAGAAGGATATAATTCAAAATTTACTAAACCTAATTTCACCAACTTACCTAGTGTTTCTCCTTTTTAGACAACTACCTAATATTAATCACGTACTTCTCTGTTTTAATTTGGCCCAACTTCACATTCAACTCAGTAGTATAACTGGGAGTGAAAAAATAAATTAGAAAGAAAACTTACATACGAATTGTAATTAATTTTTATATTGTATTTAAATTAAAGTTTAACTAGATGGGGCAAACTTCAGATCTCTTCGAGTTTCTTTTCTCAAAACATTCGTATCCAAACTGAAATTTGAACTGCAAAATACCCAACTTCAGACCTCGTGTTTGAAGTTTGATTCCAAGATACTTCGGAGTCGTTTGGTACGGAGAATAAAGAATAATAATTTTGGGATAAAATTTAAAATTATTTTATTCAGCATTTGATTAGAATTATTACTTAATTTCGAGATTATTTATCCCATCATTTATACTATAATGATAGGATANCTCCATTATATATGATGAGATATATAATCCCATAAAATATCCCAATCTGTGAAATAACTTTATCTATTTCATCCCCGTACTAAATGACCCTTTAAATACCGTAAATACTTTCTAAATTTAGACTATATTTTAAATAGCAGTTCTAAGAAGACTACTTGTGCAGTTCGCCTGCAAGTAAAAATAGATCAGGCCCATGTATGGACTGAGAGTCAATTGCACTTTTTGCTCCTATTTTAGTCTTTTAAGTTTTATCTTTGAAAATAAATAATTTTTTAACAGAGTATAATTTTATATTTTCACATCATAATATTTCATAAGTTATACTCCATATTCTTACAGAATTTATGTCTCGCTAGGCATAAGTTTGATTTTGAAAGACATAAATTAAATAAGTAGCCAGGATAAAAATTAAAGATAAGCCTATTATAGGGTAAATCGCCCAATTAAGTTAGTTATTGGCTGCATGTTTTCCTGTAACTCTGGTAAATCTTTGGGCCTGTTTTGTTCAAAAGGCAAACTTCTTTTGGGCCTTATCGCTGTAGTGTTAGAGCTATAACCAAAACTAACAAAAGCCGGACCACGCTTGGCCACATTTTTATGAGCCCAACTTGGATGAAATTTCAAAAACTCGAGCTCAAGGTCGTTTCCTTTGAAATATTGGAGTTTGATTCCATTTTTTTCTTTTTTGGGTTTTTCACCCCGTGTCTTTGATATCCGCATCGGAGTCTCCACTAATTCAGATCGCACATTTAGGATCCTTTACGGTGGCTGAGCTCCTAACAGAATTTTTTTATACTCATAACTCGAACTCAAAATTTATCCTGTGTCTTTGATATCCGTATTGGAGTCCCGACTAATTCATATCGCACATTCAGGGCCCGTTATGATGGCAGAGCTCCTAACAATTTTTTTTGCATATCCGGAACTCAAACCGAAATCTCTGATTAAGGATAGAGGGACTCCATTCATCCCACCACACTCATATTTGTTGATTGATTCCATTCTTTGCTTCAACGAAACAAGTGCTTTTCTATTCAACAAATATAAGAAATGAAAATAGCTTCTTCTTTTTTTTTTCCTCCTTATTTTTAGTACAGTTTGAAGGTGAATTTTGAAATAATGATAAAATTATCTTTATGTAACTTATAGATCATAAATTGAATTGTGGGAATCTGCCCAGCTGTCCCTGATACTCCTAGGATAAGCACAGAACCTCTTCGATCCACTAAACCGATCTTTGTCAAAAAAAAAAGGATGAAACTGTAGCTGTCAGTTTTGACCACTTTCATCTCAAAAAATCAAACAACACAACCTTTTCTCTTCAGCTGTACCAACCTACATCCATTCCCTAACCTGAAGATGACGAGGATGCATTTGATTTGAGTCTTACATCATATTCATTTGGGTGCGATCCTTCTCTATATCCTTCATAGACGCGATACACCTCGTGCATCAGATTAATTTTTTTTTTTTTTACATCCAAATATATTTAAATAGAATTTGAGATTGATTTTCTCGTGTGTTTCACCTACTTTTCTTAAAATATATAAAAGCATTTTAATGTTCTAACTACATCATGTAGAAAGAGAACTGTTGACTTGTTGGATCTACATTTACATTACCAACTCTAATGAATATTCACTTCTATTTTGTGTGTTCTAACTGCGTAAATTTGTATGGAATTTTTAAAGAGTAATTTTCATAAATAGTATTTCATAATAAAATAATTACATAAAATAACATGATTTATTAAAATTATAAAAAATAGCATATTTTTTTATTTTCTGATACAATTTACTGTAACTATTATGACTGTTTCTAAATTTCAAACCCTAAAATCGCTCCTTAATTGGTGTTGTTTGATTTGTTTTAAGAGAAGTTGCATATTTAATGGGCGTAAATCACTCTTTTTATGATCTTGAATTTTTTTTCTATGTCTAAAATTTAAACCAAAATTTCACATCTGTGTAATTTCTAAATTTGAAATCAATATTTTGGAGAATTTTTTTTCTTTGGGTGTATCATTGTTGCAGATTTGAAAAAATATTTCAAATTTGTACTGATACATGTATTAAAACTCATATATCTAAATGAAAGTTACGTATTTCACTAAAAGTATTGATACATACTAATAAGCATAAAAAAATTGATACATATACAAATATAATACATAAACATAGTATAACGGAAAAGTTGATACATACTGATACACATTCAAAGGTTCTATAATCTACAAATTTCTTTAGATATTAGATGCTTTATGAATAAATTGATACATTTGTCATATGTATTCAAAAATCTCGATACAAAATATGAATGGAAAAACTCCCACTTTGTAAATAATTTAATATACTGATACATGGGCAACAAAATAAAAATTGACAAAAAATTTCTAAATTGATACACAAACATATGAGTATTTTTTATTCACGTGTCACTGAAAAAATTGGTACAATGTATTGATACATACGAAGCAATACATTGGTACATAACAATTCCGGATTATCAAAAATCTGATACTAGTATATATATCAATTCCGCCATTGATACACAAAAGACAAAAAAAAAGCTTGAAAAAATTGCAGTGAATCAATTCGTCTTCCTTTCTTCTTCCTTGGACCTCCTCTCAGAATGAATCACAACAACAAGTGCACTTGTACCAAATGGTTGTTCTTGAGGGAAAATACACAGATCCAACGATGGACAATCCTGTATAGATTGTTCATTAGATGATGTACCTTGGGTTAGCCTTCTAGNGATTCATCCACCATTTTTAAGCAAGATTATACCTTGATAAAAATCCTAAAATTTAAAGATATTGAAAAAGTTGATAGTACATGAAATATGAAGTAAAAATCATAAAAGCTTACACAAGAATCACGGATTAGTGGAGAGAAAAATCGAATGAAAATTGTGAGAGTAAAACAAGGAGGAAATATTGGGAGATTTTGGAAGATGAAGAAACGGTATTTAAATTGGAGTAAAATACGGCTAATGGGATTGGAAAGAGAATGTTAAAAGTTTGATACATGATAACTTAAAGTAAAAAACTATTTGTATAATTATTTTGCTATTTTTTGTAATCTTTTAAAAATATTATTATATATTGTAAATATATAATAAAATTTACTTAATTATGTAATTTTTCCAATTTTAAATGTTACTCAGATCGTTCAAACTTCTCTTTCAAATTCCCACGTCATATAATTATATTGATTTATGCTCTCTCACCTACCAATGTTTTCCCTATAATTTCGTATTAGAAATGTGTTCTGGATTCCATTGCACGCTCGGTAGAGTTCAAATTGTTTAATTCCCCAAATAGAGTAGTAATTGAATCACATTTTAACATTAAAAAAAAAAAAAAGAAAAAAGGAATATATGATTATATGAGAAAATAAATAAAAACGTAATTCCATTGCACGAAAAGTCCCCTCTTATCTCAACACCCAAAACGCACAAAAAAGTAAAATGAGAGAGAAACCAATTTTCAGAAAACTCCAACATGTATGATCTCAAAAATACCATTAGGACAAGAGACAGAAAATGAAAGAGACTAAAGTTGAGGTTACAAAATACAACTCACCTTTTTCCTTTTTTTAATAAGGGATAGATATATATTATACTTCCTTCGTTTCATTTTAATTGTTAGCTATATTAAAAATAGTTATTTCAAAATATTTGTTAGTTTCAAAATTTAAGAGACAATTGACCATATCTTTCAAATTCCATCCTTAGTACTTAAAGTCATTCTAAAATGTGAAAAGAATTATTATGTTATGTTTTTAAAAAATTAATAGAGTTATATTAGTCAATTCACAGTCCTTATTAAATTTTTTTTAATGAATATGTAAATATTATCCTAACAATTAAAATGGAACAGATGGAGTATAACAAGGATCTAAAGAGATAGAGGCTTAGCTGCTCTCACCTTATTAAAAAGGGCAAATGTACTTTTCTTATCTTGTCCACCCTCGGATAATTTCCTTCTTTTACGGGTTATTTAGTTGGTAAAATAAGAGATAATAATTTTAAAATAAAATATATAATTATTGTATTTTGTATTAAGTTGGTAGCATAAGAAATAATAATTTTATGAAATGTATTAAATGATAAAATTAGCTATTATTAGTAAATTGTATATGATAAATAAATCTGAAAACTAAAATAAAATAGAAATGGGGAAGAGTTAGAACTAATGTAGTAAACAAAGGGCTTAGAGCCTTGTGCCCGTCCAAGAGAAAGAAAGATATTTGCTTACACAATGATGCCTCTTTTCAAATCAAAGAAAAGACTTTGATCAATCATACATGATAGAAGAGTAATCGTCTAAGCCCATTGAATTCACGGTATGTTTGTAAGGAACTTAATCTCTTATTAGTACCCGAAATATAAAATTATATTCTCTTAGAATAGAATAAATAAACCACAATGGTGTAGCAGTACTTCAGACCTCAATGAACACGAACAATAACTAAATTACACATCAAACTTACTTTGCAAGTGCAGAAAATGTTATACAAAGAAGGAGAGTATTCATAATTTTCATAAGAAAAAAATGAAGGACAAACATATATTTATCAGCAAACAAAGAGATGCAACTCTTCCCGGTGGCTTTTTGCAGAACATGGTTGTTTATGAAAAATTGCTATGTCCGAAAAACAACGGGCAGCTATTTTTGGGCGGAGCAGCTATGTCCGAAAAATAATAGGAAACTAAATTGGAGGAAAAATTAAATTATCTTTACGTAATTGATCATAAAAATTAAATATTAATATTAATGAAATAAATTTGATTTAAAAATATATTAATCACCTCTCTTCGGTATTTCTTTGGCCAATATTTGTCTCTCCTCATACACATGATCACCAATCTCTCACATTTCTTCATCAGGGCGTTTGTTTATCTCCTCTTCACATGTTTGAACCATCTCAACCTCGCCTCTCTTATCTTGTCCACCATGGAGGCCACACTCACCTATCTCAAATAACTTTGTTCCTAGTCTTATCTCTCGTAATATACCCACACATCCATTTTCAGTGTCTTCATTTTCCATTTTTTTTATCTCTTGAACGTGTGAATCCTTGACCGACTAACACTCCAACCCATATAACATAGCTGGTCTGACAACTACTTTATAAAATTGACCTTTGAGTCTAGGTGTCACGTCCTTATTATACAAGACACAAAATTCGATTCTTTAATTATTTGATCCACCCCTCCAATACGGTGTGCAATATCATTATTAATCTCGTAATTTCCTTAAATTATTGACTCATGATACTTGAAATTTTCTTTCTTCGAGATGATTTATGTATCGATCCTAACTTTCACATCTGCCTAAAGAGGTACGTCATTGAACTTGCACTCTAGGTACTCTGTCTTAGTCCTGCTCAATCTAAACCTTTTACCCTAGTACAACTCCATCACGATTGAAAAGTGCTCAGAGTCTCCTTTCATTGCCTTCGCTTGGACTTTGACTTCATGATATATATCATTAATCGCTCTAGTATAAGCTACATATACACTTTTTTGCAACTCGATATTTAATTATATATCTCACGTAAAATGAGTTGGAAGAGGATTTATTTAATTTTTTTCATCCATATGAATTGTAATAGTATGATTCGACTTCCTTCGTATTTAACTAAAAGTCTTTTATTTAAATTCCTGAAATTAAAAAATATTATTCGACAAAATAAATTCTATAATATATAAATTTAAATTTAATAGAGATTCACCCAACTTTTTTTTCCCGGAAAGATGATTAGCCTTTTCACCTACTCCCTTCACCAACCCCAAACTCAAAATTCTATTGAAATTGATCGGGACCAAAAAAAAAACAAAACGAAAGGGGTTGGTGAAACCACTTCGGATATAATTAAGACACCACGTACCATTTTTCAACCCATTTTAGTTGAAAAAACAATACATATAAATAAATACCATTTTATAAAAAAGAAACCATAAATTTCATACCAACTACCAATACCCGCCCGCTACCTACTCAAAGCCACCGGAAAATGACGTCGGAATCGCAGGCACCCGCAGCTAACTACTGGGGCAATATGCCGGAGGAAGAGTACTACGCCTCTCAAGGAGTTCGCAACTCCAAATCTTACTTCGAAACACCCAATGGCAAGCTCTTCACTCAAACATTTCTCCCCCTTGACCCAAACGTATCTCCTAAGGCCACTGTTTACATGACTCACGGCTACGGCTCCGATACCGGTTGGCTATTTCAGAAGATATGCATCAATTACGCAACTTGGGGTTACGCCGTATTTGCCGCCGATCTGCTCGGACACGGCCGCTCTGATGGAATCCGAAGCTACCTTGGAGACCTGGAGAAGACTGCTGGTGCTTCCTTGAGCTTTTTCAAGAGCGTGAGGAATAGCGATGAGTACAAGCATTTGCCGGCGTTTCTGTTCGGTGAATCTATGGGTGGGCTTGCTACTTTGCTCATGTACTTCCAATCGGAGCCGGAAACTTGGACCGGGTTGATCTTCTCCGCCCCGCTTTTCGTCATTCCTGAGCCTATGAAGCCTTCTAAGGTACGTTTAAGTTTAATTGTTTCTCAGTATTCTGGATTGATTTGCTTAGAAGGATGTTTATTTTGAATAATCACTTTTATCGGCTTCATACTTTGATGACTTATTCCACATAGTAATCCTTCCGGGATTGACCATAATCTTCAATTTGTTGTTAGATTTTATTAATCTCTGTGCGTGGACCCTGAGTTCTTACTCTCTTCGGGTCAAATCTGTTCAAATTAAACAAATTTTATAGAGTTTCACATAGATTAGCTTGTTAGAACATAACACTAAGAATCCTTGTGTCATTGGTTCAAATCCACTTCTAAGCTGATAAAAGGTCTAACGGACACATTGGTGGCAGTGAACTGGATTCTGAATTCGAACGAAAGATTAAGTTAAACACGTAAGCCCTGTTATTCATAAAAAAAAGTACTTACTGATTTAAGAGAAACTAATCTATGGAAGTCCAGTGAGATCTCAATAGACCTCTAAGTTAGAGGTAAGATGTGGGTACATCCTACCCTTGTTGTTGTTTAGAAAAAAGAATTTTGACACACATACTACATATACATATACATACATATATATTATAACTCCACATGAATCATGTTGAAAGAACATGTAGGTAATGACTTATTGAAACTGTAAAAGTTACATTAAGTAGTTTTTAAGTAAGAAAGATGTAAATCTTGGTGCGACAGACAAAAGAGAGGGAGAGAGATGGAAAAAGTATATTAGAATAAGGGGTCTAATTCATATTTTTGACAGCACTCCTTCCCCATCCCAAATGTCCACGCCTAAATAAAATTCATCTGTTCTTTTTGAAATACAAAAAAGAGTCTATTTCTTTCTTCCATATTTCTTTTTGTTTGTTTGGAAGGTCAGCACAATATGCATAATAAGTATTTCTGGGCTTGCTATTAGGGGCTCGTATAGATGCTTCAGATTATACTTGATCCCTTTTGGGTCCTTATTCTTCCTCTTTCCATGGTGCTTATCTACCATTGTTGTGAATAGCATGCTACATACCCCATCTGACCAAAGTTATTCCTGCTTTTCCCATTGGTCATTTTGATCAAATTGTCAGTTGTAAATTATACTCCCTCCCTTTCAAATTGATTGTCTGATTTGATTTGGCATGGAATTTAAGAAAGTAAAAAGGATTTTTGAATCTTGTGGTCTTACATTAAATATATGCAGAAATATACCAAAATGTCCATGTGGCACGTGAAAAGTTGAAATTAAAGAGTTGCCAAAAAAAGAAAGGGACATTCTTTTTGAAACGGATTGCAAAGGAAAGTAAGACAAACAAATTGAAACAAAAGGAATAGTATGTATTTATTCACATTTTGAGAATACAATTTGGATTTTAGAACGTTCTTTTTTTACATAATATATCTGATCATCATGACTAAATTTACTTTGTTTAACTCTTCGAAAAGAAGGGCATTATAATTTTCGGAGAAGGGAGTATCAATCATGAGATGCTTACTTTTAATATATAGGTACATTTATTCATGTATGGACTGCTATTTGGACTTGCCGATACATGGGCGGCAATGCCGGACAACAAGATGGTGGGCAAGGCTATTAGGGACCCTGAGAAACTGAAAATAATTGCAAGCAATCCCAGGAGATATACAGGGAAGCCAAGGGTGGGAACTATGAGGGAGATTGCCAGGCAATGTGAATACGTCCAGAACAATTTCCACAAGGTCACTGCACCATTTTTGACAGTGCATGGGACTGCGGATGGTGTTACATGCCCTACTGGATCAAAATTGTTGTACGAGAAGGCAAGCAGTGAGGATAAGACCCTCAAGCTTTACGATGGAATGTATCATTCCTTGATCCAAGGGGAGCCTGATGAAGCTGCCAATCTTGTTTTAGCTGATATGAGGGCTTGGATTGATGAGAGAGTTGAGAGGTATGGTCCAAAAAGCAACGGCTCTGCATAATACTCTTCAACTTTTAACTTTGCTTAATCAATGTATTCTTTGGTGCTTGACCCCAAATTTGGTGGTTGAGTGGACCATGTTTGGCGAACTATATCCTTTAAAGTCAAGGTATAATCAGAAAAAAGAAACCATTGTATTTTTAATTATCATTTGTCCCGGATAGTCTCAATATTTGCTCTCGAATATGATAGTGTTTCGAAGTCTGCTAGTAATTTTAGTTGGTTGAAAGTGTGACATATGACGGAAGAGGGTTGGCAATTGCCAGAAACTTAGAAAACCTGATTTTAGGTATTCTTCCGGGTGTGGGTGGATGAGTAATGTAGGTAAAGAAAAGAAGTTCCAGGTATAAAGTTCCTAACCTCAAAATTAGAAGACAAGGGGCAATGTTGTTTCAGTTGCCTACTTCTAGGGTTTTAGGGTTCAACTGAAAGCATATTTTGACATTCCGATAACACACAGCAACTACTATACTTCTCTTTCATTTCTGGTTGAATGGAAACAGAATAATAAGTAGATAAGTAGAAGCAACAGGGAACCTTATAACCTATGATATCTAATTTCATTCTGGTTCTTTTTGTTTGAAATGGTTCTTTGAAGGTCTGTTGAGACTGCAAACTCCAGATGACAATGCAGCATATTAAGTTGCAGTCTCGATTCTTCACGTTAAGTAGAAGCAAGCTTAATCTAAGTTGTTTATACTTGACCTGAATTTTCATTTTGCGAACCTAACTGGAATTTAAATCAGTTGAACATCCGATTAATGAATTGAAGTTGGATCCTTGTATGCTTTAGAAATAAATTCCAACTTATGGAAGTTCCTCGGCTTGAAAAACTGCGAGATCCATCGCCTATTTCTGTTGATTTCTTCCACTGTTTTGAAGAGTGTTTTATGAAATCTCAAATACAGGCACACGTTGAGGTGCCTAGAGCAGCTTGGCCACTAGTAATTTAGCTGGAACAAGAAGGTTATGAAAAATGAGAACTGAAGTGGTTTCTGAACTGGCTGTAAGGGTTCTACTGGTCTCTAGCCTTAACCAGCTGGCACACTAAGCATTTAGCCACATACTAAGCGACATCCCTCTTCATACCTTTTCACCAATACTGCGGGCTTAATCACACAAAATTTACTGTAAAGTAATATATGAACCTGCATCGACAGAAGACATTTATAGTACATCATACAATTGGAATTAAGACACGCCAAAAAAAAAAAAGGAAGAAGAAGAAAATTCCGATGGAATTAAGACATGAATAACAGTATAACACAACGACTTATGCAGACTTGGATGGCCATATTGATGCATGAGCTACTGATCCAATTCCAAAGAAGATATTCAATTTTGGGCCGTAATAGAATCCTAGCTTATTCATCAACCTATTTTAGGGATTTTTAACCTGCAGCAGCCCAACAACAAAAAAAAAAAACACTTTAATTTTAATTTCCTACAAAATTTAGGTCAATATAATCACGGTATAATCTCTATATAATTCACATATATACGTTATATACATCAATAACATCTACAAACAGTTACATCTAGGCGATAATTCATATATAATATATATATGTATTGCTATACACTAATTATACTGAGTATATATCGACAGCGTCTATAAACAGTTACGTCTGGCCGCACATAAATTATTTTTGAGCGCCCAAGCTAAAAATGTTAAGATCCCGAAAAATTTGTAGATAGCAGCCATGGCCAAAATTCTATCCTTGCAAGAAGAGGAAAATGTGGAGTATATGGGAAAGGCATGTGAAGTGCAAGGCTAGGCTTGCCTTGTGGCCAGTGCCGTCGTTGCAGAGCACAAAAACAAAAATATTGGAGTAATGTAGATAGATGTTCACCAATAAGGTCCCCACTTCTCCCACTTCAAGAAAAATAATGTGCTTCACGCAATTCACAACCACCCCAACCTTTAGCAACACTTTCTTAAAGGGTTGAATATATCTGAGAGTCCTTAAATACTTCGGCCTTTAAGTTTTTAAAAAGCTTCCTATGTGTATTTTTTCGGCGCCCATCATGTAGGTAAGTTAGTTAACTAAAATATGTTGTTTCTTTTTTAAAGTTATATTCATTAATCTCAATAATTTATAAAACATTAAGCATGTTTTAATTGATGTTAATATGTACAATTAGAAAAAGAGATATTATTTATGTGATTAACTTATTTATGTAATAGCCGCCTGTGAACATGCGCAATTTTTTTTTAAAAAAAAATACAATATGAGTTGATAGTGTCTAACAGAAATACTTTATCATGTGTTTATATTCTCAATCAGTATATATTATAATTAGATTGTCTAAATAAAATTAACTAACAAATTTAAAGAGTTAGTTTACGTATTAACCTTTTAAAAGTAATTGTAAAACCTTATATCTAAGCCTTGTACTTAGAACATTCCTTTCATGCCCATGCTCAATATTTGTAGCAAATGATCACCTAAGACAAATTCAGAATTTCTAATTATAACATATGCTAGTTTAATATAAATGTAATTCTACAATTATGTACGTATAATTCAAACTAAACAAAAATGATATGTCCGAATCTTTCTTCAACATCTGTCACTTTTCCTTGTTTTACTTTTCTATCATTTCTAAAGAATTACAGGTAGCGTAAGTATATATATTTGGTCCATTTTTGTCTCAAGCTTTTCTGAGAGCATCACGAGGAGTATTTTTAGCTGCAGAATCAGAAATTTCAAATTTTATAAAATGTATTATATTAAATTTTTATTTCAAGTTAAAAAAAATTAAACCCTTGTATTTTTTGTATATTTTATTGCTTCAGTTTATATATATAAAAAAGAATTTGAGCAAGAGATATCACATGAACCTCTTGCTTGAATGTGATTCTGCTACTGAGTATTCTCTTTAGTGTATTATTTGAATTTGGTCCTGGATAACGGTATTTTGCTTCTTTTTAAAAATTAAAGTGATTCTTGTTCCAATTGAGACATTTTCTCAACAATTTGACCCTTGAACCAAACATTTGGTCGAACTCCTTCGATTAGCTTAGGGTCAAGAGCTTCTTCTAAAGGTCTCCTTGTAGTGATCAAGAATCAATTGCACCATTTTGAAGGCATATATATATATAGGTCACCATCTACTCCTTCTCTCGAATTCAGGACCGATTAAGACTTAACGACAATAATAATTTCACTACTGCAACTGTCATGTTACAAAACTAAAATTGTAAATATTTAAAGGAAAGGGTAAAAATTGAATGAGAATATTCTTTATTAATAGTTTGATTTAAAGATACCTTTATCGTTGATTAATTAGCTAAAAAATACTCCTATAATTACATGGCAAAAATATATGCCAAATGGCTCCTACGTGGTATGATTACATGGAAAGTCCTCATAATAGGGTGTGCTATTTTATATCAAGGAAACAAAGTAATAACTAATCTCGGGAGAACCAATTCCTAGATAAGACTCCTAAATGACTAGACTACCCCTCAATTTCTTTTTCTAAATTTTTTTATACAAGAATTCAATGATATAATTGTATAGAAATTTTTTTAAAGTTTTAAACTAAATATAAAATATAATANATATTTAATTTTTAATACGATAAATCAAACATTTAATAAAAAATAATTTTAATATTAAAAGTTTCTGTATTATTAATTGTGATGACCCTTAGACGGCAGAGGCACGATATGAGTTCCTTAGACGCAAAAAGAAGCAGAAACATAAACGGAGAGTACTTACATGTACATAAGGTGACTGACGTGTACAAATGAACCGTAAAAATGAAACGGATCACGTGTGTTGGGCTCACTTTTTGAAAGTCTCGAGGAGGTGACGGTGATTGACTGATATTTTTGGGCCCAATTTTGCAACACTGAATGAAGAACACCGGCCGTTAATTGCTTGTTGAGAACAGCCACAAATCTTGAAAAAAAGATATATGTCACGAGAATATATGTGATGAACTTTTTACTTTTGGAGCCCCTGGCCCACATTGTCCCGCACCATTAACGCGTTTGTCCATCTTAAATATCTCATGTTCGTTTTACTTTTTTTTTTTCAAAAAAAAATTAGTGTATATAGGACAAGAAATAGAGAAATAAGAAAGAAAATTATGTG